>CACRXK020000117.1:2768-58925 GCA_902702795.2 Paramuricea clavata
CTTTGGTCACCGTGCACAATTTCAATATCATAATTTAAAACTTTTTAATGTATATATACCGAATATACATCATGAATATCTCTTCTAATGTAATATTATAGGCTTGGGCGGTTTTGCTTAAAATCAAAACCGAAAAACCATCTGATTCTAAACCGGTAAAACCGAAAAACCGTTTTTTTTCCTTTAATTTGTATTTCAACTGTATGAGGAGGAATTGTGGTATTTTTCTGTCATAAGCAAACGAACAGTACATGACAAAACGCAAAATTGTGCAAAGGTAACCTAAAACGACTTCAGTTTTAAAATAAAAGGGTCAAGAACGCATTTGAAAACTTATACCTCTTCAGTTCTTACCGACTTTATGGAAAAAGAATAGAATTTGTATCTAGTGTCATGTAATTGAGTTTAATTGGTGTCATGTTTTGAGAATTAAGATCGAGTTTCAGGCGATGACAGTAAACAATTATGTAATGACGGTTTTCCGGTTTTTGTAAAAGCTAAACCGAAAAAACCGGTTTGAAAATAAAACCGAAAAAAACCGGTAAACCGCCCAAGCCTATGTAATATATATGCCAAATAGTGTGAATAAATTGAACTTGAACTTGAATTATTTGATATTGAATGCAGCTTGAAATTTATGACAAGCCAGAGGACCAATCCAAGAGTAGCAAACCTGACGATTATCCACCAACTTCGTTAGAAGAACAGATTTCGAAAGGAAGGCAATTTGTTTGGAAACACTCTGACAAAGTGAAGGTGATTGCAACATTCTCACTTTTTAATTTCAATTCCTGTTTCTCAACTTTTAAAAAACTAAACATTTTTGGAGTAAAATAACAAATTACTGTAGGCCACAATAGGGCCATTTATACGGAACAAAATAAGTCGCGACTTACATAAGACGCGACTTAAATAAGCGGAGTTGTCGCATAAATGGTTCTCTACGGCTTTGGTCTTATTTATTTGTTATAGCTGTAATGTTGTTTTGGTTGTTTTTGTTTTAATATGCAAGGCATTAAATTTTACGTTGTTTCAAGTTTCTGGCATGTGTAGTCAGACTTTTTGCCCAAAATTTCTTATTTAAGACACGACTTAAATAAGAACAGCTAAAAGACCTGTTCTTATGTAAGACGCGTCTTATCCAGGACGCGTCTTACATAAGAATTTTGTACCTTTTATATGACAAACCCGCGTCTTACTTAAGTCGCGTCTTACGTAAGTCGCGTCTTATTTTGTCCCATATAAATGGCCCTAATGTGGCTTGTTAATATTTTATATATTATGTTGTACATATCTAAATATATTGAATTTTGGTCAGTAATTTTTTGAACAATCATAATATGTTATTTTAACAGAATGTGACAGATTCTTCTGCTGAAGGTGCCAAGACTTTTTGGGGCAAGACAAAAGGTTGAAACGATTGTAATTTTTTCAGCTTGTACTTTTGCATCTGAATTAGATAATTAATTAAATCAAGTTTATTAACAAAGCTTATGGCTATAGTGCCTCGTTTTAAGCAATTGTATTTTTGTTTCAGAATTTGCAACAAACATTCAAACCGACCAAACGCTGCAGTTGAAAACCGGAGCGATCGCAGCTGCAACTCTGACTGGCATTTTGGTGGCTGGTCGAGGAAGTAAGTTTGAAGGGAGTTTTTGCCAAAACTCCCTTTTCAAATGCCAAACCTTCGTTTTCCAATGCCATAACTCCGTTTTCAAATGCCAGAACTCCCTTTTCAAATGCCAAAACTTCGTTTTCAAATGCCAAAACTCCGTTTTCAAATGCCAAAACTCCGTTTTCAAATGCCAGAACTCACTTTTCAAATGGCAGAAGTCCGTTTCCAAAATCCAGAACTCTGTTTTCAAATGCCAGAACTCCCTTTTTAAATGCCAAAACTCCGTTTTCAAATGCCAGAACTCCCTTTTCAAGTTGCAGAAGTCCGTTTTCAAATGCCAGAACTCCCTTTTCAAGTTGCAGAAGTCCGTTTTCAAATGCCAGAACTCCCTTTTCAAATGCCACAACTCCCTTTTCAAAAGCCAGAACTCCTTTTTCAAATGCCAGAACTCCTTTTTCAAATGCGAGAACTCTGTTTTCAAATGCCTAAACTCTGTTTCCAAATGCCAGAACTACCTTTTCAAAAGCCAGAACTCCGTTTCAAATGCGAGAGCTCCGTTTTCGTCTTGATATATGAAAGTTTTCGACGAACTGGGTTTGAGCAAATTAGTGGACACTCAATTTTTACAATATGAAACATAACTCAAAAACATTTCTTCGGTGCCCGGTCTCCTGTCGCAATTTGCAAGCTTCAAGCGAAGCGAGCAAGTTTGAACCACGCAGGGCTAACTGAAAAATTTTTTGGCTACCTGCAAAAAAACTAAATATACAGGCAATAATATGAACAAGCTTTCGTTGGTAGGATATATGCAACTACCTGGAAATATAAGGAGAATTTCGATGTTTTAAGCGAAGGCCCTTTGTCTGGAGTTACTAGCCTTCCCGAAACATCGGAATTTTCCTTATTTTTTTCAGGTAGTTTTATCCCTACCAACGAAAACTTGTTCATAATCGTTTAATACTCGTTTACTGTTCTTCAAAAGGGCGTCCACTTCGGAGGGTATTTTTCGCCGGTACCCTGGGGACCGCAACGGCGGCAGTATGCTACCCGGGGAAAGCTGCCTCCACGGCGAAATCTGCCTATCACAAGCTTGCATCCTACGTAAGTGACGGCAAACCCAGCTCCAAGGCACAGAAAGTCCAGTTTGATGAAAATATCGACCAGTTTCGTAGCGGGGAGACGTTGATGTTAGAAGAGGCCATTATCCTCAGCGAAATGCTCTACGAAGAGCTACTGAAATGGCTACACGTGGAGGAGATTCACTTGGCCGATGTTATGGCGATTTGTAACGAAGTTGTCCAAGAGGTTTTCCTTGGGATTAGTGAGGATTTTGAGATACAAACGGGAGGTTATGTCAGCGCCGAACATGCGCCCCACGCGAGTTCTGACGTTGTACTTGACGCGAAAGACGTGACACAACGCTTAGTCCAAGAAGTCCTGGACTCTATCAACGAAGATATAGAAATCCAAACCGGGGGGGTTGTTACCGGAGTACCGACTATCGCTCTAGACTCGACCGTTCTTGCTAAGGATATCTCGACCGCGGTAACAAAGGCCCTGGAACGAGACGTCGCTTCCGGTTCCACCGACCAGTATCTCTTCTCAAGTCCCGCGGGACTGTCGCGCGTCGTTTGCGAGGAGTACACGAAATGCGTGGACGCCGCGATTCGATCGCAAGTGCCGACGGGTAAATGTCACGTGATTATTAATTCAACTAACCTGGCTGCAAAAACCGCGGCAGAAATTAAAGTGGTCGTTGATGGTTTGAAGAACAGTCGCTCAGTTCTAGTGAGTTCGAGTCGGCCCGGCAACACCTCGGACTCCGCGCAGGTTGGTATTGTTTTTATTTGTTTTTAATAATATTTTAACACGGTAGTCTACCATGCAACCTTTTGAATTACAAGAAAACCTCTTTAATTTAAAATGGCCGACTTGGGGCAAGGCTTCTGTCGGTTGTTTAGAAGTGTCCACTATCTAGAGGTTTTGTTTTATCTTCTTTTCACATACAATCAATCAATATTATATTTAGCACCATTAACTAAACCAATAATTATTTACAGATAGATAGAAAGATAGATTTTATTAAAACACTACATGGTAGTCATAGAGACTGAATTACGTAGGTATACAAATTATCAATATATATTATCAATATTTACATATATTACCATTTAAAAACGTACATGAGTCCTAAGAAAGTTAAAAAGTTACTATACATTGGTTGCATGCATGGGGTAATTTCACAAAACAATGGTGCAAGCTAACTGTAATAACCAGAAGGTTACACGAGACAGCTTAGACAATGAAAGTTGAATAGAAAACACGTCCCATGCTAGAGACACAACGGTGTGAAATTGCTTGGGACTGTCTTGTTGTTTAAGGGCATGTTACATGAGTGTAACCTCGTGTAACATGCCTTTTAAAGGTTTAAAAGATTGCGACTAGAACTTTAAGGTCCATTGTCACTCAAGAAAAATTTCCACGGACAGAATATTTTCTGAAAATATCATTGTTGAAAGTTGAAAATTTTCAACTTCAAAATTTTTTTCCCACGGAAAATTTGTGTCGCGGCCAATCACATTTTACAAAATTTTCTTTCTGCGCAAATTTTCCTGAGTGAAAATGGGTCTTAAGACTTGGTAATAGTAATAATAATAATAATAATAATGACGTTTTTTGAAGAAACTTTAGTAGCAAAGCCGAATTACAACTTATTATTATTATTATTTTCTAAGATTTCACATTAAGTAGTTAATCACTAAATTATAATGCGAATTACAGTTAAAAATGAAGAATATATATCCTATACACTACTCTATTTATAAGGATACTCCTATTTCAATCTAAGAACTATTAATTTAAAAACTAAGTATTATTAATTATCTTAAATTATTACTATTATATTGTTCGACTCCATAGACAATTGCACTATTTTTAAAACGTTTGTCCGACAGTTAAAATTATAAAACTTTTCTCCACTTAATCTTAATCATTCCAGGTTACCGAGCAAGTAGCGTCCAAACTTTTAAGCCACATAGAGCAAGGTATTAGAAAATCCGATGGGAAGGATTATGCTTTCTCCGAAGCCAGCAAAATCGTACGAAAGGCTTCCGAAGAAGCGACGAAGGCGATTGCTTCCGACGTTCAGGGTTCGGGACAGGCCGTGAAAGATCGGAAAACGAGAGTCGCGCTTGATTTGGCCAAGAAGGTTGGCGAGGAGGTCATTGAAGCTATTAATGAAGATATTGAGATTCAGACGGGCTCGGGTTTACGAGGACCGTCCGATGGTAAGCCGAAACCGCCACGAAAACCTCCGACGCCTGTAACCAAAGACGATGCTGCCACGCTTGATGGTAAGGTTTTGATTATTCATTGAAGTGTTTTTAATGTCTAAATGTTTGGTTACCTTTGTTCCATTCTATGTTTATATTATCGGAACAGTGGAAACTAGGAATGTCCAAATGTGAATTAAACCAAATCAACTAAGTCGTGTTTTGCCTGTTAGCTACCCAATTCACTCACTCACGCAAAACACACAAGTTGTCACAGATCTAACGTAACAAGGTTCTAGTCAAGCCGATATCAGGATGTGTTCGGACCAGTGGCGAAGCCAGCCTGACAATTTGCCTGACATGTCATGCAATGGAAATATTTCCGTGTTCATAGACCATGAAAACAATCCATTTCTAAAGAAGTGAATAATGATAATGATTTGAAATTTGCATAACATGACCAAATTATCGGCTGGCTTCGCCACTGGTTCTCACTGCTTGTTCCCAGTTGTTGTGACAAGTCTGGAACAAGTTGTTATCACTTTGTTACAAGGTTGATGACGGTAACAGACTTGCTACAAGTTGTTTCAACAAGATTAATGCAGGCTGTTCGTAACTACGAACTTGTTGTCATCAACTTGTTAACAACTTGCTAGGTACAGACGATATCAGACTTGCTGGAAGAACTGTATTGGCCCGTTCAACTTGTTCCAGACTTGTCAACGCAAACGCGTCTTGTTGTGTGATTATTTTTACGTGTTTGTAGTTTAAATCCTTGCCAGAATCCGCCATTTGGGGGGTACTCTGCCCTCGTGAAGGATTCTAGACAATAGACCTTTCCCCTTTTAAGTGAAATTTTGAACTAGACAAGTCTGGACAAAAATTTCATCACAGCTTCAAAGAGCATCACAAAATTAGTAATATTCCGAAGTTTCGTTGCAAAATGTTGTAAAATACGGATAATATAGCCTTGCGAAGTTTGCCGTTTTTCAGTCATTTTGTATTACAAATGGGAAATTGATAATCAGATGATCAAACTGATTATCAATTTCCCGTTTGTAATACCAAATGACTGAAAAACGGCAAACTTCGCAAGGCTAAATTATCCGCATTTTACAACATTTCGCAACGAAACTTCGGCATATTACTAATTTTGTGATGCTCTTTCAAGCTGTGATGAAATTTTTGTTCAGACTTGTCTAGATCAAAATTTCACTTAAAAGGGGAAAGGTCTATTCAAACAAGGTGAAAAGCGACTTTTAAAAGTTGTAACTGTGAATTTACCATTGTACAAACAACTACAATACTAAAAAGTTGTATTTCGTGGTCCCAAAAATGGCGGAAAAATCGGCCGTGAGAAAAGCTAATTCTACGCTTAAATTGTCGGAACAGTGATAACTAAACATTTTATCATTTAGGTATAATGTACAGTCCGATGTATGTACCTGGTTTCGACCATATCGCTGACGCCATCATTGAGGAAGTTTCCGAGTCACTCCACGGACGGGGGGTTGTGGTGCACGAACTTGATCATATGGCACACGTGACGATGAAAGAAATCCTTGCCGGTGTGAGCGAAGATATTGAAATTCAAACCGGAGGGTGGGCCGGCCGGGAACACAAACCCCACGCCGTGTTAGACGGTAAAAGCTTGGTACGGCGGATAGCGGACGAGGTTTTACAAGCGATCGAAGAAGATATGAATATTCAAACGGGCGGGAAATTGGAACGAAAACGTGACCTGTACTTTGATAGTGAACGGCTGGCCAAAAACATCGTTGATTCAGTTATGGGTGAAGTTAACCGAGATATCAAAGAGACTGGGGCAAGTACGCCATATTTGTTCTCAGATACTAAAGAACTCGGGCAGTTGGCGCTGAAAGAGTTACAAAATAACATCGATCAGGCAGCGATCGGAATTGGTCGGAATGTGGGTCGCGTTCATGTGGATGTCGACGCGTTGTCGGAGGAAGTCGGGATGCAGCTGAAAGATAGAATAGAAGAGCGTTACATACGTTCGAATTCGATCGGAGAGCTCCGTGACCGGGAAGTCGCGATCGTCGACTTTGGAGAGATCCGAAAGAGTGTTGGTGCAATTATGAAGAGAAATTTGACCGAGAATGCATTGGTGTCACCGCGACCTGGGAACGAACCGGTGCACGTTGTGAAAGAGTGGGGCGAGTTGACGAAAGGGGTTGTCGAGACGATGACGAAAGCAATCCAGGAAGATATAGAGATCCAAACTGGCGGAGCGAAACTGGGCAAGAGTCCGAGGGTGGTGATCGATGCGAGAGGTCTGATGACTAGTGTTATTGAGGAGATTACCGAGGCGGTACAAGAAGATTTTGATATTCAAACTGGACGGGGTTTTAGATCCGACGAGTCAAAAGCCCGGGATGAAAAACCCCGTGGTGAACCGGGACAGTCTGAACCTGAGGATAAAGATATGTACTCGACCAGGTCAAGTTAGAAGAATGGAACCTAGTCACGTTGAAGAGGAATGTGATAGTTTTATTTTTTAATTTTTTTTCTCATTGGGACAAGGAATGACAACACACGATGAATGAAAGAAAGTCAAACCGCTGGAGTTAAAACTAGGTTGTGGTGTTTCTTGTTTGTTGTGGTAATTTGGGTGACAAAGGTTGATAAACGAGTAATATTAATGACACTTGTAATTTATAATCGCAGATTAAAAATCCTATTATCCTATTATAGCTGGGTTTCAGTCACGTCCGTACATTTAGCGCTTGGTGGTCAATTACGTTATACAATTACTTTATGGTTTCCGTGTTTGGATGAAAAGCGCGCGAAACGCGAGCCGAAGGCGAGTGATTTTGCGCCCTTTTTTAACTCGAGCAACATTCCGAAGTGTTTGGATCAGGCCATCCAAACACGGAAACCATAAAGTAATTGTTTTATAAAATAACAACTTTCCGTGTTAAAATTTCACTTTAAAAAACTTTCACTTTAAATTTCCGTGTTTGGATGGCCTGATCCAAACACGCGTTTCGACCAATCAGAGCACGCGTTATATACATGTTATTTTATAAACACAGTTAGCAGAGCGAGTTAATTTTTTATGATATGTGTAATTGACTTTGTGTTTGGTAAATGTACGCAATTTGGCGAAATTTGCTCTCTTGATTGATAATAGTATTTATTCAGGAGAACCAACATCACAAGTTGTGTTTTCCCACAAAACATTAAGCGTCAATACGTGTAAAGTTGCATGACTACCAAGCGTTTCTCTATGTATTAGGCTTCGTGAAACACAACTGTTGTTGATGAGGACGTCTTGATTGATGTTGTCATTGTATTCGCCAAACTCACTACAGAAAGTTCATCTTGACGGTTTATACACAGACATATCAGATGAATTTTCTTTTCCAAAATCGAACTAATGTGAAAATTGTTATGAAATTAAATTTCTTTTAAATTCTGTGATTGTCTAGTTCATTCCTACCTAGTTATAACATCGCATATAAGAATACAAATTCATGGCGAATAATTCTTTATATTTACTCTGTGCGATTCTTTGTAATGTTTATGAATAATATGTGCGCATTATAAATTGTTCTTTTTCAAATACTAAAATTTTCACAAATATTGAGAATTTCTATATGTCCCTCAGGGCAGTTATTTAGCTATATAAATATTACATTATATATATATCAAATTTCTATAAAATTCTATTTCCTAGCCTAGCTACTACTCTACATCGTTTTCCCGCGCAGTTCTGTCTTCTAGTGACAACTGTTTTAGTCTTTGCAAAGACCGTAGTTTATTTTCACTCCTTGCTACTGGCTCGTGCAAAGTGCTATGTGACGTGACCCTTACTACTCTTGTCGGTCTTTGCTCGTCCGAGTAAAAATCGTCCGACTTTAGTTCCCAGTCCTTTGCAGGTGAATGCGCAAACTCGTTTCCAGTCCGCGATAGCTCGTTCAGATCGTATGCGCGCGCGGTGCTTTGTGGGTACTGTAAAGGATTAAGCGTTACCGTATTGCGCATGCTCGGATTTTGGTCACCGTAATAAAGTTCGTCTTCGGCCATGCATCCATTCTCGGGATCCCATCGGAAACTTTCGTCATCACTTCGGGTTGCCGAGGTCTCCCGACCAGGAATTCGAACAGTGAACCCATTCGAAGCGGAATTACTGAGGGGCTCAAACTTAAACGTGTCAAGACCTAGAGCCTGGGCCCGACTATCAGGAGTAGTGCCAGGCCCACGCGACATCATATAGTAGGTCAGATTACGTTGTGGGATAATGTTGTAAAGTTCCATATCATATGACGTCATCATTTCATCTTCGCGAAGGACAGGCTGTAGAGTTGGAAAGAGGAGAACAGTTGTTAGTTAACTGACTGTATTTACACTGGATAGCTCTATCAGTTCTAACTGCTGTTCTTGGAGATCCAGTAAGGATCATCTCTTATTGATCTAAACTAACTCTATTTATACTGGATAGCTCTATCAGTTCTAAACTATTCTTCCTAGAGGTCCAGAAAGGGTCATCTCTTGTCTTACCAATAGGTTGTATTCCGCACTTGAAGGCTCTGAATCATTTGCCGTCTCTTGATTTTTCTAAAAAACAATAAACAGAAACGTGAGGTCGGACCGAGCGAGAACGCAAGTACAGGTGTAGTATTGCATAATATATTGACCTTTCTGGTTCTTTCTTGTATTCGTTCTTGAGAGTAGATAGGAATACCATTGTTGAATCGAGTCGTGTAAGGATTCACAAACGCGCTCTGGTTTAATCTGACTCTTTTCTGTAAAAAAATCAAAGTATTGTTAATTTAAAGTTTCATTAGTTATATGCAGGCTCACTTTTTATGCATTATCCACTCGCCTTGTCTCTGTCTGTTTGAGATTTTGTACTGCTTTCTTCCTTTTCTTCATTCTGAATTTCTGACCTTTGCTTTAAAGACTAAATTGAAAACCAGTTGACAAATTTAGTTTTCTCAACGAATTGCAGGTTGACCATCATCTGCTGCGCTTTGCGTCAATCCAGGCATAGCAATGAATGTGTTACATCTTTCAAACACAAAATTTCATCTTACCGCCAAAACTTCCCATCTTTTCGCAGCTTTCTTCTTCTTTCTCTTTTTCCTTCCTTCTTCATTCTGTTCAAAGATGAAATCTGTTTAATCTATTTCTTTACTATAGGTAATGTGCAACCACTCCCATGGGATTCAAAGGAGAAAGAGATTAGTTTCGCCAGGGACGCCGGAACGATGTGAAGGCAAGGGGGGCAGATTTTCGTGAAAGGGCACTTTTGAATTGATATATACTGAGAGATTTTTGCAAAACATCTGGAGTTGAACTTCGCTTAATCATGTTTTCTATTTATTGGATGATAGTGGTGTGAGGGGGTTCTCCGCCAGGCGATTGTGCTATTCTTGAAGCTTGATGACTGCATTTCTTGCGTTTTCTAAAGCAAATTCGTAAAAGAATCGCACTAACATTTTTGACAACTCGCTATTTCGCCAAGGCAATCCTTTAAATTGAAAGGGCACCTTTGCTCCCCTTGCCCCTCCTGGTAAAGGGCAACGGGGGCGACTGCCCCTCCTGCCCCCAGCCAGTTCCGGCGTCCCTGAGTTTCGCCATGTTGGATGATATTTGCGTTGCAAACAAGCAAAATCCTTTGTCAATGTCATCCAACATGGCGACGGTGACGTAACCTGCACACCACCTATTCGCCCCTTAATTTTCAAGCCTAGGGCGGGCGGGACCAAAGGCTCCATGAAGAGCTTGTGCGTCCTGTGCCGTAACAAAATTTTCTCACCTTTTTTCTTTGCTTGAGTTTCCCATTGTTCTCTTCGCCCTCTGATTGGCTATCTGAATCACTGGAACTATGAAATACAGGGAATATGTAAGCATAAGAGCAGGCATAAAATCTTTCGTAGCCGACGCTATTTCAAGAATGCTGTGGACCTCTGTATGGGAACTAGCAGTTCGAACCCGATAGCAAGAACCTTGTAGCAAGTTTGTTGCCGAACAACTTGTCAACAAGCTGAGCACAGGCTTTGCGAACACAACCTGATATGACCTTCTTGGAACAATTTTGTACCAAGTCAGCCATGTAAAAACTACAGATCTATAACAATTTGTACGTTTACGCCGTACACTATACTTGTATTTATGAACGCATTGACTTACTCTGACTCGGCCTGTAACGCATTAAGATCCAACTCGTCCAACTGTTTGAGACAATCCTCCAAACTAGCTCCCTCACTTTTCCTCACGGACACCTCGACCTCTTGGAACTCCGCGTCCGACCTCGTGTTACCCACGTGAACATCGAAAACATTCACATGACTAGCATGTGATTCACGAGGTTTATTCACGTGACCATCGACAGAGCAACATGCTTCGTTCTTGCGTTGTTGCAAGAGTCGTGCGTGTCGAATTATGTCTTGCGTCATCCGTGATGCCATTTCAACGAACGCTTCTGTGATCTCACTTCTACAACATGAGAAAATATTGGGTTGAGCTCCAACATTTGGGATAATGGGGGTAACGATAATATCGTATCCATAGTGATCCATACCTGCACCCCTTGGGTCTCGCCTTGGTGTAGTCCATAAGTACTTCGCAAAAATGTCGTCCCATCGCTTCAAAATCTCCGGAATGAAAATGTCGCCCTTTGGCACTGTTAAGATGACAAAATACGCTTTATTTTTCTGTTTGCCAGGAAAGGAGGACATTAGGTGTTGTTGGAAAATCGAGTCAAAATATAGTTGGTCTGACGTCTGTATTCTAAGAGCTTACTCACATTCAAAGAGTGGAGGTTCAATCTGAGCTTCCCTTGAGTGTCAATGCTGTTTTTGAATAGCTGGAGGGTGAGTAGTCACATAGTAAGGAATGACACTAACCATCCAACTATTCAAAAACAGCATTGACACTCAAGGGAAGCTCAGATTGAACCTCCACTCTTTGAGTGCGAGTAAGCCTTTAGAATACAGGCGTAAGACCCAGCACAAATATATAGAACTTACATATTTCCAAAATTTGCTCCACAAAACGTTGCCTCCATGGTGAAACTATTCGTCACTCCCATCTGACGCCACATAACGACTCGTGCTGTGCCTTCTTTGCATTTACGTACTTTGAATTTACATTCACGGAATGAGAAGAGGTCTGGAGCCTGAAATATTCCAAGTGTGATTTTAGACCTGGTTTATGCTGTAATGTTTGTCTATTATGCATCTATATTGGAACCGAGCGCGGATAATCGAGATCCATATACATGTAGCTGGATATTCTTATATAAACGCAACCGTCATGACTGGCTCGCCTGTCTGGGCTGAGTGGTAATGCGGATTCCGATTTTAGGCTCCCTTCACAATAGGGCCAATTTACAAGCTCTACCTGAACGCTCCATAACTGACTTTGGCTGCTTACCTTAGCCGGTCGGTGGAGGTACGAGTCAGTTATACTGCAGCAGACATAAGCAGAGCGAAAAAATCTCGTTGATAAATATCTAATGCATCCTATCGGACTTGCGCTGAGCTTGGCCTAATCAGCCGCGGTTAATAGAGAGTTTAAGCTTCGCGTTCATACGTCAAACGACCGACGCCGGGCAAAGAAACATTTTATGTTACAAGGAAATAAAGAGTAAATGGACTTGTTATTTTAAAACTACTGTATAATGTGCAATGATTCTTTTGACGTAAGAAAGAAAATATGAAGTGAAGAAGTTAAACGAAAATTCTGCCAAGAAAATTCGACTCTGCCGTTTGCCGTTGCCCGTGAAGCTTAAACTTCCTAATGCTGTATAGACCATGAGAGCAGTGGCTAGCGAGGTAAGGCAGTCGGATGACGTCTACAGGTGCTTCGGCACCAGTTATTAGGCACTGAAGTAATATTTATTTTCTTTCCACCTTTTTTGACATCAACCATGGGAATAATCTCTCTTGAACAAAATCTTTGACCGATGTACCACGGCTATCTGGCGTACAACCATACATGAACACATTAGGTTTTCTGCTGTGGCCATGCAGATCACAGTATATCACAATCTAAATGAGTTAAGATCCAGTTGTACATTGTGCAAGCTATTTAATTAAACTCAGAGGATAGCTCTACCAATTCTAAACTGTAATGTCTAGTGTTTCAGTGAGGGACGTCCAGAACTGTGCCAGTGCTACTAAAATAAATACCTCTTGTTCAGAAGAGAATGACTCGACCAGCTTCTTCGCGTGATAAACTGTTGGAGACGAATCCTAAAAACAAAAAATAACAGTTGATGTTCCACCATAAATGGTTGTTCACCCCACTCTACTTTAATTTGAAACATCTCATCTTTGTACCAACCTTCTTAGGATTCATATAGGTTCTGTTGAGATCTTTGGCCGCGAGATTTGTGCGATAGTTGCCAACAATTACCCCGTCTGGGTTTAACATTGGAATTATTTTAAATACATGTTTCCTTCGCAAATTCTGTTTAAAAGAAAATAAAACATCATTGATGAGTTTCACAGGGAAGTAGATGGTGGTCAATTTCAGGGGCAAGAAAATTTAACTACATCTCTTAGATGTTAAACAACGCGCCTTATACCTAGGTGTCACACAATGTCTGGCACAATGTCTGGTTTACCTCAGCGACAGGATCTTCTGATGTGAGAAAATCTAAAAGTCCTTTCATCATCCAACTGGCGTTCGTCTCTCCCGGATGTACACGTGCTGTGACCACTACACCCAGTTTATCTTCACAAGAATCTGAAAGGAAGATGTAGCGATAGATTATGTCTTGTTACTGCTGTATCCAGTGTGATTGATGTGTGTTGGTTATTGTTGTTGTTGCTGTCGTTGTTGGTTGCTGTTGTTGCTATTGTTGTTGTTGTTGTTGCTGTTGTTGTTGGTTGCTGTTGTTGCTATTGTTGTTGTTGTTGTTGTTGTTGTTGTTGTTGTTGTTGTTGTTGTTGTTGTTGTTGTTGTTGTTGTTGTTGTTGTTGTTGTTGTTGTTGTTGTTGCTGTTGCTGCTGTTTTTGGTGGTGGTGGTGGTACTGTAACGATGTTACCAACAGTTTCTTTACCTACCTTCAGATGTAACAGTTAAGAGATAACAGTTGTTACCAGCTATTGTTTTACACAGCACCTTAAATACAAAATTGAATACCATCAACACCCAAGGTATGGTAAATTAACAACTTATAATTGGTAGGTTTCATACCAAACAAATGGTGCTGAACTTGGCCGTGTACAAGGTGAAATCATAGACCCCCATACCTGTTGTTTACAGTAACGGTACTTGATGGGATCATTAGTGATAGTTTGGAGATCATTCTCAAGATCTGTGTATGTATAGGGATAACAGTGGGTAAGATAGCATACATCATTCACGTGAGGAAATTCCTATGAATAAAACAATGTTGATTAACATACTGGATAGCTCTATTTGTGAACTGTTCTCTCTATAGAGGTCCAGTAACGGTCATTCCTTATTGATTCAATGTTACTGCAGGAGGATACCAGGTGTTTGGTAGAGTCCAACAGGAACCATATAGTTACTTAAGAAAATTTGGGCATATTTAGATGGGATGTACTCATTACCATTTGGAAGGTGAGGGAATAGTAGAGCTTGTCTCTGGATAATAATGGATGTCCTTTGATATAGTTCTGAAAATATTTAATATGATGTCCTTTTCTTGTCCATCCCAATCTCTTCCGTTCCGCTATCTTCTCTGAGTAGAACAATGGCTTCATTCCTACAAGAAAAATAAAAGCAATGCAGGGTTTTTTCCGGGATTTTTTACGGCCCCAAAAACTCGATCTTGAATTGAGTTTTGAAACTCAATCTTCTCACCAAAGTTTCAGTGCAGTAAAAATGAAGTTGTTTGAGTTAAATTCGTGACGTGTGGAAATTAGTTTTTAGTTGGAAACCCGACAATTAAAAAAAATGGCTGGAATTCATCTCACAACACAAGTAAAACTATGCATTCGCCATCATTAACCAGTTTATAGTGTCCCTTAGTGCCCCTGCTTTAACACATTCCGTCTCAACTACATTTATTGAGTACAGGTGTCAGTCCACCGGTGCAGCCACCCCCAGCTGTTCAGCTAAACTCAATCTTCTCTGCAAAAACCCTGCTTGAATGGTATAGGTGGGGTTCACAAAGCAGTATCGTGCAGCAGATGTTGGTCAACCTGCAGTTAGCAGGGTGGGAAAATAATGTTCATTCTTTTCATTACATGTAGTAAGTAATATTGTATTCGGTGCTCTACATACCATGATTATATAAGCTATCTTTCTTCAAGAAATTTATGATCGTGAATGTGTATGTAACGCCAGGAATTGTTTTTCGAACTTGGAAGTAATACCTAAACAGAGAATAGACGATCAGTACCATTGTACCAACTTTTGCAACGGGCTAGAGGCAAACCAACGACGGAGAAATTTTGTCCAAAATTTTGTTATATTCGCGAAGCACTACATTGCTCGTGATAGGTCTAGCTTTAATACGTTCATATATCCACTCACCATTGCGTGTGTCGTTTGGTATAAAGATCTGTGTTCAACACAAGTTCGTATTCATAGTTGCCACTAAAAATACAATGTTACTCCCTTAATCAAAATCCCACGAACCATTGTTACGTATAAACTAGTTTCATACTAATCTGACACTGCAATCGAGCAACGAAAAATTCGTTGGCTCGAGCGGGATTTGAACTCGCATCTTCGGGTATCTAGACCGCCGCTCTACCTATTGAGCTATCGAGTCAACAGGGATTGGTAGCGAGTCTTATCCAATTTAAGTGCACGAAATATTTTCGTGACGACTTAACGCTTGTCTTAGAGGACGCGCAGTGTTTCAATTCTATTTCAGAACCATCCTCAGAGATACGAAAAACTAGTTTCATATTAATCTGACACTGCAATCGGTATCTAGACCGCCGCTCTACCTATTGAGCTATCGAGTCAAGTCGTCACGAAAATATTTCGTGCCCTTAAATTGGATAAGACTCGCTACCAATCCCTGTTGAAACTAGTTTTTCGTATCTTTGAGGATGGTTCTGAAATTGTTACGTATTCCAGGCTAATTACAGTAACTTTTACTGTTTACGTTGTATTTTTATAGAAATCAACGTGTTACATGTGTTCACTTACATTCGTTTCGCCTGTCTAAGATTTCCACATTCAAACCTCGATTCGAACTGCAGATGTGGTGGACATCCTGGCGGAACAGCGTCTGCATCCTACGCACAATATGATAACATTTACCGACAAAAAAACAAACTAGATCCGATCCCAGGACGACCACTAAAATACAGGGTCGACTTTACTGCCAACAGTTAGAGTGGCTAGAATCTTAGCTAACTCAGGGTGTATCTATTGTAGCCCCACGTTCATTCTTTATTAACCCATTAGTGCGCAAGATTCTCCCCTCAACGATTAAAATCGTCTGGCGTTAGAATAAAATAATAAAGTAAGGCGCATTTGGGCACATTGCGGCTTATGGGTTAATAAGACACATTGGTAGAGAGTTTGGTTAACCACCAAAGGCGAGACTCTACTTTTGAAGAGTAAAATAGTTCCAAAATTTAATCTTTCATTGTCTTGTGAAAATATCTCTAATATTTTCCATTGACCGTTTAAAACAAGACAATGAATGATTAAGTTTTATGCAAAAGTTGACCGCATCCATTTAATACACGAGTGACCGTTCAATGGTTCAATTAAGATCACTTCAGCAACATTTATTTCACATCACGAAGTTTTCGAAACTTTGTCAAATGAACGTTTGGTACTTACCAAAGTATTTCTTCTCTCGGTATCGAAAACAACGACACAACCTTTCCAACATTTCGGATAATCCGGGTTCTCTTTCACCTTTACACAATTCTCGTTCGCTTCTGAAAATAGCAACAAGAGAGTCTGGTTAAACCAATGACGCTCGACATTTTCCATTTAAAAATCGCCTGGCATTAGACAGAATAAAATTACAAAGGGCGTGTCGTGGTTTAATACGTTGAGTTAATTAAAAAACAGCCTAATGGTTTCAATTGATAATCACTCCCAAAATAATATTGTTCAACAGTACAGGCCAGGAAAATTATGTGTCAAAACTTTACTTTGGTTGAGCAGGGATGTATCCAGGATGATCTAGCGTATATGTGTGTGTGTGTGTGGGGGTTGTCGTTTGTGGCAGAGGTGCATTCCGTCAAAAGTTCCATAGAAGTGCACTGGATTCCGTCAGAAGTTCCATAAATGACGGAAAGTCTTGTAACAGCGAATCACATTTTTAGGGGGTGTGGTACATTGGGTCACTGGTGACTGCAAATGGGGGAATTAAAGCCATTTGGTGAATCTTACATCAAGTACACAACACTTTCACATGGTTTATAAAATAAATGTGTAAAAGAACACGATGTCACAGAATTGTGACATTGAAGTTTCTGGAATAGTCAAAGTGTAAAAATTCTAAAGTGTTTTTGAGCTTGCAGGTAAGAGATTTCAAAATTGTTTGAAATAAAATTTGATGTCATCGAATGGCTGTGGGAAAATGTCCACCTGTTTGAACAAATATTTGGGCACTTGAGCTGGGGAGACTGCATGTCTCGCGTTTAGTGCTATATTTGCGTTCAAAGTGATGTCTTGTTCACGTCTCATTCATCTAGCAGCTGCCATACACATAATTGCAGCGATTATCTGGGTCAAAAACTGACTTTTCTTATGAAGAGAAAGTAAGATTGCCGCACGATGATTTGCTGGACATGTCAATTGTCGATTGCCTTGTAGCAAACTTGCCTTACTTTTTGGGCTGCTAGTGCTGCTATGTAGTTGAGAATTTTATTTGTCAATATATTTCTATGCTCAAGAGAGGCTACCCCAATGCAATTGGCAATACTGTAAGTATTATTACACACTATAAAGTTTCACAATATATGAAATTTCCAAATTTTTTTCTGTTTTCAGAATATTTTTTGTGAGCCAGCACTCTGCCATATAATGCCTGGACAAGTAAAATTGTCTGGCATTAGACAGAGTAAAATAACAAAGTAGGGCGCATTAGCGTGCAATATTGCAAAGCCAAATCTGCCTCCCTGCCACTTTTGAACATTTATATAAAACTGTGAGTACACAACAGCTATAAATACGATGTTTCTGTAAAAAAAACCTTTTGTTTTTCTGTACAAAAAATCATTCACACGTAAGTCATAGATACAGAAGTATAACCATGGCAACTGCATGTGAAATTCATGATAAAACTGTACACTACATTATTTAAATCCCTGTTGCTATGACACTCATGCAATTAGAACAAAATAGATGTTGCAAAATTTACAAATGTATGCGAATGTGCTGTAATTTGCTACATATTATATTGCGTTTGCATCAATTTTTTGAAAAATAGCTTGAAATCTATTACTTATTTGCCTCGAGACAACTTTGTCTGTTTAAATGTAACATTTTTATAGTAGTTACATGTAATATTTGAAAGTAAATACTGCATTAATTTTGTGTACGTGGGTTTCAAATTACATGTAACCTTGCCCCCGTAATTAGAAACACATTTTACTCGATAATTTACACCTAAACTATTCCATTCTCGCCCAGATCCAATGAACCAAAACAAACCTATATTACACAGTATAAATATGGATATTTTTTCGTTGCTATTTGCATTAAACCGCGACCAAATAAAACTACTATATTAAGTTAAGCCACGATAAGAATTTTGTGTTTACATTACGCCTATGGCGGCATGAACTCTTTGCAAACAACCTGCAGACGAAAATCAAACTTTAACTTTAAGCAAACATCATTATTACCTACCTGGGCTATTCAAATCTTCAACAAAATTCGGAATACAGTTCAAATGCTTTGGCGGAGGCATGCAAGGCATACGGCCGCTAGGAAAATACGGGCCGTTGCGCGTTGTATCTTTCACTATCGTTTCGGTGTAGTTAGGGGCGCTTATAGACCGTTTAAATTGTGTAGAACTAGTTAATATTTGTGCTGGAACCGCCTCGCAGCTCTCCCAAACGATCGGTGCGGTCTGATCGCTTTTAGGGCCAACAGAAGCGCTGCGCTTTGTGGTGATCGAACGCAATATAGGCGAAGGGACTTCACGCATCGTTCTTCGACGATTAAATTTTTCCATGTATTTTTGCCGTCTCAGCCACAATAGTTCGTCGTCTTCTTCAGCACGTCTTTCAAAAGAGGCTTGTTTTATAATGCTGCTAGCCATCGCCCGTTTCTCCTCTTCGATCTTGGCTAATCGTTTGGCAGTTAGTTCTTCTAAACGTTTGCGCTGCCGTTCCTTCGGTGGTGTTCCGAGCGCTTCGCGTACTCTCGATTCAATCTCCTTTTCAACGGATTTACGAATAACGTCGACCCATGCATCCCTGTCCTCGTCTTTTTCAAAGAGTTCACGGCTTTTTTCTTCCGAAACCCGCTGCATATCGCGTTTAAACTGTTCCCTCTTCAAACGCAAACGTTCCCTATCCATTTTCCACAGCAACGAACGCTTCGCGACACCTTGTCAATACAATTCACTTATTTGACGTCTTCATAGAGCGCCTAAAATACACTTTAATCCCCGTTTATTTGAAGCAGGACTAGCACAGCTTTAGAGCTAAAAATCCCGTGGTTTAATGGCCCACATAAATGACAAAATAAGTCCGTTTGAGGCTGTGTAAACTCGCGGATTATCGGCGAGATAAATGTGCCATATTGAAGGAAGCTATCGTGTTGCCATGGTAACAAAATGTCAAAAGGCAAATTACAGATTTGATTAGAAAACATTTGGGGGTATTTAACAAGGGTGGGTTGACTACAAAATTTTTGTAGTTTGCTATAACTACAGCTACTTCAAAAATATGTAGTCAGCTACAACTACTGCTACTTTCGGAACAAAGGTAGTTCGCTACTGACTACAGCTACTGCTTTAAAAATGTAGCGACTATTTCGCTATTTCGCTACGCTATATTGTTTAGTTTTACTGTATTTGGAGCATATACTAACTCAGGCTGAAATGTAACCTATAACAAATCGACTTACGAGTAGCAACAGTAAACACAAAGCAACATTTTTGTAAGCACTACAGTGTTCAAGAGTGCAAATTGACTATTCAGTATTGATTTTAAGCAAACCGTGTCTCAATATCATTCTATTCTATCAAGTTGCTAACAATTTTAAAAAGTAGCGAATAGCGATTCGCTGTTTGAAAAGTAGTCAACTACTCGGCTACTTTTAGGCAAAATGTAGTTCGCTATAACTGCAGCTACTGTTTTAAAAAAAAGTAGTCAAAAACTACTGGCTACTTGAAAATTGTAGTTTGCTACAGTAGCGAACTACAACTACTTCGCTACTACCCTGCACCCTTGGTAGTTATAGTAGTCATTTGTTGATCTCAACTGTGTTCAGAAATATAAAGTAGAACAATTGCCTTTTACCTCTGAGATTGCGAGTTTGATTTACGCTGCTGACGCTGATACAAGACTCATGATACAAGAATTACTTGTTTAATTAAAAAGGGTCAGTCGTCAACGTTTTCTCCGAGTGCTCTGGATCTGGTTTTCCTCCCCGCACAGGGAATGTTGACAGGGTGGGTTGGGTAAGCCCCTAATTGATCCTAGCCCGCGTGCAGGCCCAAGGGAACCACCATCAAGTTCCCTTGAGCCTGCTCCCTTGGGCCTGCACGCGGGCTAACCGTAGCTATGCTCCATGATCAGACATTAGTCATATAAAGGCAATCTCGTACCCAGAGTATGACCCGTTCGCAGGTTGGGTGAACAGGCATACTCTGGGTACGAGATTGGTCATAAGGTGGCTACTAGGGGGCGCCCTTCGAAAGCCTTCGTCTCGATCAGGTTGAGCTGCGTCCTTCGTCATTCAGCTTAGCCTTGCGTAGATTCTTCATTCCAGTTTTTCACTGTTGCAAGAACTTTTGCGCAGGAAATTTATTCTTCCAATGTCAAAACGTTACAGTCTGGAAAGTGATAAATTCTGTGGGGATTTATCTGTCATTTTGACAAAGCTTGTAAAGCTTGTAAATAAATAATTAAAGTAAATAAATAAATAAATAAAACTAAAGGATATTTAAATTTTCTATTATATTGCACGTACCGTATTTACTCGTTTGATTCGGGGGCGGCGCTCTTTAAAAAATCTTTTATTTATGAATTGTAACAAGAAGGTTTTTGTCACTAAATGTTCCCATTTTGAGGGCGGAAAGTTTTTACACTGTTTAGTGCGGCGTTTATTCGGGGGGCGGCGCTCTTTAAAAAAATTTAATCTCAAGACTCAAATCCGGCGCTAGCTCATTCGGGGGCGGCGCTCAATCGAGTAAATTATACGGTAAATTATATTACATTTGCCACTAAACACGGCAAGTTCAATACATATAGTGGACAATTTAGTGACTCTGATGACTATCTGTTCTTTCACGTTGACCATTTATGCACTTCACTGTCCCATATAACAATGTTTAAAACCACCTATATTGTCTAACTTTCCCCCCGAGACGGTGAGGGGATCGCCCCGGGGGCGGTGACGTCTCTGTCAACATTACTCAATACCTGTCGAGCAAGTCGAGATAGCAGGACTGGGTCGTCTTGATATATGAATTGTCTCTTTATCCTCATCGTCCGTGAACTCGGGAACGTTCGGATCTCCGACTGTCAGCGTGCCGTTGACCGGTGGATACTTGACGAACGCGGGCTCCTCGCTCCCAGGCTCCGCGACGAGATACGTTGTCGGGATACAAGGCAAGCTCGACATTTTTCTCAGAAATGCGCCGCGCCGATTTGTCAGGAAACCGGCCGTTGACTTTTTCCTTGCAACTTTTTCGCCATTTTCTTTGAAAGGCGCTGTTGTGTTTTTATTTTCCTTGACGTCCTCTACTTCCACAAGACCGTTCGGTTTCGTTCCGACATGTTTTTGGTTGAATTTCCCCCCCGCTCTCGTCGTCGAAATCGCGTTGCAACTTTTTGTCGACGTCGGACGGGAATGCACGGCGTCGTGATGGCTGAGCTCGATTTGGCGCCCGCCATGGACTCTCGCCGAAGAGCTTTTCCGTATGACGCTCGTGGCCGGCCGTTGGGACCTGGCATTGAATATATTCCTGGAGAAATTCTGCTGCCCACCAAGGGGTTGTAGGACACTTTTCGTAATGACCAGTTGCGGTGTCGCAACTTGTTGTCGGGATGTCGGTCTAGAACCTTCCTTTTTATACAAATGGTCGACGCTGTTCGTTCTCTGCAACGCCGTCCTTCTTTGGTTTGTCTTTATCGTCGTTCCGCATTTTGAGCACTTTGTACAACCGCCTACACTGGCCCAGAGTTTTTGACGCATCGTCGGCTCAGCCGGGATACCGTTTCGTGCGCAGTCGGTGACAGTTAAACTCGGAGGGACTGTCCGTTCTTTTTCGGATTTCGTATAAGCGTCGGTGACTTTTCGGAATAGACGTTCGATGCAAGACTTATGAAAATCGGTTGTGTAGACCACAGCGCTTCGGAACGACTCGATCAGGAGATTTGATAAGATTGCCTTATTTCGCGACCGCGGACGATTCCGATGATCACCCGAGGTACACGTGAGGTCGACGATTTCGGTCGTGTAGTAATGCTCGGGCAGTGGATTAGGCATGATATAGCTGGGTTCTCGGATGCCCACTATTGGTATCCCACGTGCAAAGGCGATGCCAAGTTGGTTCAAGAAGAAAGCATTGGTTGTAGTTTCCTCGCTGAATATAAAGAGGAAGACGTACGAGGAACTGATATTTCGGAACAGCGTGTCTTTGTTGCTTCTTGGGTCGCCGCCATTAGGGTCGTAATGAGTACGAACTGCCCAGTTCGTTGCCAAATTTGCTGTCAAAATACTCTTGGTCGGGAGAATATAGTCGTCGTCGGTCAGCTTGTTGTCGCCGCAGATGAAGACTACGCCGTTCGATCTTACAGGATCCATGACCTTTCTTGAAACTACAGTCGGTTATGACTAGCCCACACTAAAGGAGGCCGTTTAATGAATTTCAAGTGGCGGACGTCTTCTTGCCGAAAAAGTTTGACTAGAAGGTACAGTTACTCCGACCTAATCAAAACAATCTTAATCAGAAAGGATGATTGATGAATTCGAAATACAGGACCGGCTCTTCTTCTTGCCAAGAAAGTTTGAAAAAACGATCAAACTATTGCAGCCTTGTCATAGTCAGTCGCGAACCAAATGTCCCAATAATTTTCGAGTTGTATGCAGTGGAAGTGTTTTTGTTAGAACTAAAATTGAAGCGGTAATTTATTGCGAGTCGATTTTGTAATTAAGTTTAAGTCTATTCCTTTAATATCCTTGAAGAGAAGCTGACGTGTATGCCACAAATTTCGTGAACTGTTCTTTTTTGCCGCTCTTTTACCAAACACGATTCTCGAAGTCTTTAAAAGATACAACGGAACAGTGTTTAATATAGCCAAATTGCTCCGACGTAAACTGAATCAATTTTGTAATTAATTAACTCAGATGAATTTCAGATGAATTTCACAAATTTCGTAAACTCTTCAACAAAGTACGCAAATCGGTTTATTCTAAGTTGATTTTGTATTTATATGTACTTCTTCAAAACTCTAACGGCAAGTTGAATTGTATCTCACAAATTTCGTCAACTCTGCGGACTTTAACTCCACCAAAATGTTCGAAATACAGCTTTTTCAAATAAAAAAAAATGCAACAGCGTTCTCTAATACTAAATGCCTTCTTCCGAATTACATTTGTAATCGAGTCCTTGAACTATCCGAGATGAAACAAATCATACAAATTCTTTCCTCCTCTTCTAGTCGTTGTCAAAATTACTAAAACACACAATGTCAATGGAACAATGATATTCCAGCCGCGCTTTACTCTGAATTTTGTTAACGAAGGTTGCTTCGCTACGACTATTGAATCCACACCGAAATTACATTAACAACCGTCTCAACTTCTCCGGAACTGTTGAAATGAAGTTGTCTGAAATACACGATGAAACTTTACTGACTATTATTCGATCCACCAGGGTCTCCCAATTTGTAACTAAGAGTTAGTAAGTGCGTCCTTTTCTTCTATATAATTTCTTAAAGATTCTTTCAACCAGTGAAGAATAAGCTTCAATCTCTCATTTATATATATTCAGTTCTATGGCACTTGATGAAATTTAAATATTATACTCTCGCCTAACGGTCCGTATATCCTTTTGAAAAAACATGAATATCACATTAACGTAGTCCATTTATCCTTTAGTCGACCGTTCCATTCATTTAACCGAATGGCTGTTAGTAAGTCTGTTTTCCCCCACAGAATCCGACCTCACAAGGCTATTGATACAAACGCCAAATACAATTGACAGTCGGTTATAATTCTATACTCCGTTATACAAACTTCGACGAAAAAAAAAAGTTTGAATCAAAATGTCCAATCAATCTTTCCTGCCGGTGGAAGAGACTTGCCAATTCTTGCCTGGAATATAAAATTTGCCCGCGTCGTGCCACCAAATCGTGTTAAAATGGCGTCCGAAAATCAGTAAATGGCCGCTCAATGCCGCACGGATTATAAGCAAAGTCGAGCACTCGCTGTTTTTCCGTTTCCTAGCACTGACGACAGGTGCACACACTGTTATTGTTTAATCACATACTAAACAGAGAGGCTGTCACTGGCTTTTTGAATTAATTTCCACGTAATGACGAGGCAAATGTAATATACTCGAGTGCTGCACACATATAGATATCACCCGCGTGTTTGTATAGATCATGTGTAATAACACTGCACAAACCGGATGATTTTGCGTGAGAGAATACATGATAATGCCCCGTTGATACATGCATGATTTAATCACACAAGATTATAAGCGAATGAAACGCATGTTCAAGACAAACTAATGCCATGTTAATTCAATATCGAAGGCATATCTGCATGCAGATATACTCGATAAAAGCTATTGAATGAAGTCCGGATAGCACTATCTGCCGGATTTTTCAAACTTTCTAAAATTGTTGGTTGCATAGGTGTAACTCAGAATAAACTTTAGCATTTATAAGTTTCTTTCTATTGATTGTGAATTCATATTCTTAATTTTATGGCTTTTTTTAAGCATTTTCACAGCGCGGTTAAAAAAAGTTGAGGTGCATCAAATAGACTTGTTTTGGAGAGTATATTTAAATGTCCTCGCGGATAGCAGCCAATATGATTGGCCATATATATATTATATGTAATAAATGTGGAACGCACGTTTTAGACAAATGTGATGCATGTCAATTCGTACGCTGATATGATATCAAAGATATATTTAAAGCAGAGATCTGATAAAAAAATGGGCCTAAACAATAGCACGATGTCCTTAACGAGAAAATGCTAGACTACTTTAATTTATTCTAGATTGCTGGAGACCGGTCTCCCGTGAAGACGCATTTGTCAAACAGATATTGTCATTTTTGAATTCATTTCCACGTAATGACCAGGCGAATATAATGCTCTGGCAGATATACTGAGCGAAAGGTGTCTGTAGATGTGAAATGGTACTTCATACAGAGATTTATTTTTTGGGAGGAAGGAAGCTTTGCTGTACGCTGCTTTAGAAAGTACCTGCGCGCAATTGGCATATATGCATGTCAGTATCTAATAACAAAGAAATCGCGCATTTAAGATTAGTAAATGTTAATTCATGTTCTGATATTATATCGAAGATATTATCTAAAAACAGGTGCAAGTTCGATGGCTGAAATGGGTTAAAAACATTATGAATAGGAAGAGCTAAATCGGTTTCTTTATTTTTGAGATTCTAAGAATATTTGCTATTTCCTTATTGGAAAGAAAAACTTCTTTTAGATTGGGTGCGGTCCGAAGCTTTGCCGATATCAACGAGACGAAATCGATCAAAACAACGCTACAATATAATGTAATAACTAAGTAGACGCATATTCCGACAGATGTTTCTGCATGACTTAATTTTCACGTAATGACAAAGCAAAATAAATATAATTATACTCGACCTGGGATTGATATAAACTGAAGCTAAAATCACTCATCCGCGCGTTGAATAATAGGAAGGCATCAGTTTTTGGTGCATTCCAGTGAAGCATTCCCATGACGCCCTTGGGGCTTGGATCTTATTGTTTGCTAGATCATTCCCATGGCGCAATGCGCAATTTTTCGGAGCGAAGCGACTTTTGCCGAGAGGCCTGTGAAAGTATCAGACTGAAAAAATACATTTTTATGTACCGTGAAACGAAACTATTTTCAAACCGTACCAAACACACAGTGACTAAAAAAATATGCATATCAGATTTATACTCACCTGTGTCCCAATCTACTACAACGGTATAGTGGACTGGGATACAGATTTATTCGATTCATACAACACTACATGAATTCACAAATTATACAAGAGGTGGACCACCTCACCGGCCGCCCACACACTTTTCTTTATGACCAATTTTGCTCTCTCAATGTTTTCATTTAAAGTCTGGTTATGATCGTTACGATCGCTTCAATCGTTACGATTGCTGAATAAATGTACCAGCGATTGTAGTGATTATGTGGAAATCAATTGGCCTTTCTCACGCCGCCATTTTTGGGTGGCATTTCAGCCGAAGTCTGCGAGATAAGTCCACATAACAGCGACTTTTTATAATTCAGTTTTGGACGAATGATGGTAAATTTGCTTTGTAAATGCTTAGTTTATTTTGAAAAATTGCTTTTCACATTGTTTTAATTGTCTGCATTGGTTAACGAGAATTAGATGCCACCCAAAACTGGCGGATATTCGTCATCGTTTTTGGCTAATTGGTTGGCGATCGCTGCGATCGTAACGATCCTGATCGCTGATCGCTATCTCAGCAATCGTAACTGTTCTATTTTTATAGCGATCGTAATGATTGCAGCGATCGTAAAGATCATATGGAAACCAGGCTTAAGACTGATAAAATACACCAAATCTGTGGTTTTCCGATTATCATAAAATGTGTCAAAAATGCATGAAATAGCGCAGTCCCCCTAAAAATAGAAAAAATTTCCGGTGCACCATGACGATTTAGCCCTCTCCCCGCCCCCATTCCCTCAACTTGTTTTGGCCTGAATCACATTACAGTTAAAATATTCACTGTTCCTTCGGCGTCACAGTCATGCTTGCTGCTTGCTTTCCAACTTGCAAACAACTGTCTGACCTCGGCGCGATATTTTTTACTCTGCAGATAATACAAGTACGGATTCACTGTCGACGACAGACACTTCAACAGCAGTACCAAGGAATGATATTGTTTCGGCAAGACGTCTTCACCTTTCCCGAACGAGTTGACGGTGAGTCCTACGGTCGCGCTTGTACAGGAGATTATAAAAACGACCGTCACTGAAATCGTAGTGCGAACCAAAGTCTTCTTCTCCGCCAGAGCTTCGCCATTCGGAAAGCTTTCGCCACCCAGCACAGTGCGGTCTACAAAAACGCCTTTGATGATCTTTGAGTAACAATAGCTGTAAACAACCAATGGTATTGCGTGAAATGTCACTAGTGATACTATACTATATGTCAACTCGAACGTATGCCATGTCGTATTTAACTTGTCGCAATGCGAGACGCGATGAACTAAAGTTACAATAATGGGTGGAAGGTTGAACACGATTCCGACGAACCATATAAGAAATATAAATAAGTACATTTTCGTTTTGCTGATATTTACAACAGGACGCATCGGTCTAACCAACGCATTGAAGCGTTCGACTGCGATTGTCGTAAGCGTCAAGATCGCCACATCATTTGGAATAAGAATTGACCTCACGAACGTCAAATGTGTGCCCCAGACGGGGCGCAGTATAATTTCTGAGATCAAGAAAGATTCGGTAGCCAACAAATTGACAATGTCTGTTAAGGCGAGGTTTAGTATCAGATAGAGCAGAGTTGATTTTTTCAGTTTCGTTTTTCGTACAACCATTATGACCACAATGTTTGCTGGGATACCAAGCAACGCGAGAAATCCACCCGCAATAGCTGTGACCGTTGGTAACTCGTGGACATTACCACAGTCGCTGTGATTACGAGCCTAGATAATTATCAGTGTTGAACATTAGTAAGAGTACATGATGGTTCCTAGCTTTCCTGGATGCAGATTAAGCTAAACTAATTCTTAATCAATTCTGCATGGATAGCTCTATCATTTCTAAACTGTTCTTCCTAGAGGTCCAGTAAGAGTCGTCTCTTATTGATCCAGTGTTACTACAGGAGAAAACCTAAACTAAACTAACTTTATTCATACTGGATAGCTCTATCAGTTCTAAACTGTTCTTCCTAGAGGTCCAGTAAGGATCATCTCTTATTGATCCAGTGTTACTACAGAAGGAAACCTAAACTAAAGTAACTTTATTTATACTGGATAGCTAGCTCTATCATTTCTAAACTGTTCTTCCTAGAGGTCCAGTTATTCCAATAAGAGTCATCTCTTATTGATCCAGTGTTACTACAGGAGGAAACCTAAACTAAACTAACTTTATTTATACTGGATAGCTAGCTCTATCATTCAGTTCTAAACTGTTCTTCCAAGAGGTCCAGTTATTCCAATAAGAGTCGTCTCTTATTGATCCAGTGTTACTACAGGAGGAAACCTAAACTGAACTAACTTTATTTATACTGGATAGCTTTATCAGTTCTAAACTGTTCTTCCTAGGGGTCCAGTAAGGATCATCTCTCACTGATCCAGTGTTACTACAGAAGAAAACCTAAGAACTAACTTTATTTATACCGGATAGCTCTATCAGTTCTAAATTGTTCTCCACAGAGGTCCAGTAAGGATCATCTCTTATTGATCCAATGTTATAAGGAGGAAACCTAAACTAAACTAACTTTATTTGTACTGGATAGCTCTATCAGTTCTAAACTGTTCTTCCTATAGAGGTCCAGTAAAAGTCGTCTCTTATTGATCCAGTGTTACTACAGGAGGAATTGGAACCTAAACTAACTTAATTTGAACTGGATAGCTCTATCAATTCTAAATTGTTCTCCCTAGAGGTCCAGAAATAGTCGTCTCTTATTGATCCAGTATTACTACAGGAGGAAACCTAAACTGAACTAACCTAATTTGAACTGGATAGCTCTATCAATTCTAAACTGTTCTTCCTAGAGGTCCAGTAAGAGTCGTCTCTTATTGATCCAGTGTTGCGGCAGAAGGAAACCTACCTAACTTTATTTGAACTGGATAGCTCTATCAGATCTAAACTGTTCTCTTACAAGAGGACAACTCCACTAGCTAATAGCGCATTTGAATGTTTTCAGAATTCTTCAGAACGGTATGCAATCTTTAATTAATTTGCGCACATGCACAACGTCCGATCCATTAGTTTTTTTCAAAGCTGATTGCATCACAAACCGTATGAAGTATTGAAGTGTCTATATTCAACACTCGTTTACAGGATCGAGGATGCACTTATGCAGTCGTAATTAAAATTAATAAATGCTTCTTATATAGTTGTGACTTATGAGCTTCTCAGTATTCGTAAGAAGATTATCAACCATTATCCTGCAGCAGAGGAGCGCTTTTATTCAAAATAAAAAAAGCACTTTAGTCTTCAGTTTTCCGAAGCAATTGTTTTCTGACGAAAATTCGCCATGATGAAAACGATGGCGCGGCATGTCGGTCTTATAAATAACTGTTCTTTGCTATAATTTAAATCGTCTGCGACTGCAATTAAAAATCTTTGACATGATATCACATCATTTAGTAAAGATTGGCATTCTTTTGATGGATTTGGCGTCCGTATTCAGTCCTGTTCTTGCATGTGAAACAAAATATACCAACGTGTCCATTTCGCCATGCCCTTTTGTGGGCAGAAAATGTCATATTTTTAAAACAAAAGCCACTGCTTTGCAGACACAAAATTTCGTCAGAAAGTAGCCATTATTAATTAAACATATACTCTTATTCATGTGAAACATTTATTATCGCTGACGATTTAAATTTGAGCAAGGAACTTATCACTATAGGATCGACATGCCGCCATCTTTTTTATGGCAGATTGAAACATTGTTCGGTTTTCAAAAAATGAAAACACTGTTGTAGTGTTAATCAAAATTGTCTGGAATGTGGTTGTCTTATTAATAATTCTAACTCTAGATTAGAGCCATAGTCTGTATACTAACTACATTCTGATTGGCTATAAACCTTCGAACAAAGCCAGACTCTGCATTTTCATGAAATTGACTTTTTGTTACATGCAAAACCACACATGCAAAAAGGCTATCGTATTTTTGAATTGACAGTTCCTTGAGGCTGTCTAGATAAATCGTTTACAGTTTTACGTCTGATAAAATCGCGGGCTACCCATATTTATTTTGACAAAAAAACTTAATCCTCTTAGTATAGTTTCGGCACACTTTTGAATTTGCTATTTGCTAATACTGTACGAAAAATTGCATATTATATTATTTGCCCAAGATACTGATTAAAAAAGAATTATTTAATTTAAGTTTAGGAGATTGTCAGCTTACATTGAAGTATATAGCCGCGGCATTCAGTGTGATAATTTATTATTCTGTTTATACAATTTGCAGACACGGTTATTTGACTCTTTTATCCTCGTTCAAATTTTAATAAAGTCGAGGTTTTTTCGAATGTTATCTTATCAGCTGTTTTACTTAAAATGCGGTCAGTTCAGATATGAGTTTTCCTTATATTTAAAAAGTACATACTATTATTCATATTCAAGGGGCCTGCATGAATATTGAAAATAATTATTTTAAATTTCGTTTAAAATTGGCATGGTTAAAAGTTTTAAAATGTGACGTAAGCCGGTCGTATACAGGAGCTATATATAGGCCTATATAATCATATTTTATTTTGTTTTAAGCCCCGTATACACGCGAGCAAACTTTATTTGACAAATTTCATATGTCAAAGATATTTTTCTCGTGTAGATGATGCATTTGTGACAAATTTACTGTGACAAATGCATTTGAACAAAAGCATGCTAGCTTTTCAATGATCAAATGCATTTGTCATATTAAATGTGTCAAATAAAATTTGCTCGTGTAAACGGGGCTTTAAGATATCGAAACCGTTCATTTTATTTTCATTTTTTGAACACTTTAGCCTACCGGTTCGACAGCGTTGCATTTCAATCTGCTCATGTCGAACTCTCGATATAAGGCAATACTGTGGCTTTTGAACCGATTATATAGTATTAATAGTATGTACAAATTCACATAAATGGTTTGCATAGGCATGAATAATAAACGTCCACATTGAGTAACTGGGACTCTCTCTCTATATATATATATGGATATTGCAATACCAATTTCACAGAGCCTAAAATGACAGCTAATTTTTCCCATTCTGTAAATATCAAAGATAAACTAATACATGCAGCTAAAAACCACGTTCTTGTCAGAAAACTGACATGATGAAAAAGCTTTGCTTGGGGATTAAGAGTATTAAGCATATATGTGCATGACATACTACTTTCCAACAAAGAGATGCACACTCGCAGTCTCAGATGATTGCGTGCATGCATGTTTACTAAGCAATTTAAACTTTTTTTACGAAAAGAGGATGTGCATGCATTCTTGACTAAGATCTACACCTGCATGTAAGAAAATGTTATGTACATATAATTATACTAGTCTCAAACACCTCTGAAATTATATTCCTTCAAAAGTTTTCTAAAGCGCAACTCAAGATGAAACAAACGATTAGTATTGGTGTGCCTAAAAGGCTAAAAGGAACCTATATTTAAACTTATATGCCGTTGAGTGTCGCGTCTATATTTATTTCGGTAAATATATGACTTGTCTTTATTAATAAACTTGAATGATGCTCTAGAATTAAGTAGACAGAAAAGCATACATAATCTTACTTTGCCTTGAGTGCGCGGCACGTATGTGTGGGCCTTATCGTTCTTAAACTACTTTCATTAGACCGAAAATTGGCGCAAAAATACTATTGAAATTTATACATGCCTTATAGGAAGACCGTATCTGATGCATCACTATCATGTTTTGTCTTTGCGGGGTGACAATTTGCCAAACCGTATCGCAAGCGTGATATGTATTAGTTTTTATGAACCTAACTAATTTTCGGTTAAACATGTATGTTTCGCCAAGGCAACTCGGCTTGAAATCAAAATTAAAACCTATTTGAAACGTGCTAAAGTTGTAATTATAAAACCCATTAATATATCGAGTATTCATTTGAAACAACTCATTCAAAACAAACTTTGGTATAGATAGCAACAACAAATTAATATTTTTTCTCGACGTTTCCAATTTAAGAGCCTATAGTAATGGCTGTGGTTGCCAATATGGTCAGCTTGAATTGAGGGTTTAGAAAAGGATCGACACCGCACGCGCGTCACATCAAATTGCATCACGCTGAACTGAATTAAGCGGCCGAGATTAAGCCAATACGTCTACTTATTATTTCAAACGCGGGGGTCCAGTGTATGTAGTATTCTACAATAACTACCGCGGTTTGTGTCTGAACTACCTGAAAAAGATATCTCAAACAACGTGGTGGTCCAGTGTAGGTAGTATTTTACAACAAGCTGTCCGTGGTCTGAATTACCTGAAAAAGATATCTCAAACGTGGTGGTCCAGTGTAGGTAATATTCTACAATAAGCTGTCGTGGTTTGTGTCTGAACTACCTGAAAAAGATATCTCAAAGGTGGGGGTATAGTATATTCTGGAACAATTAGGCTACAGCGGTTTTTGTCGGAATTTCTTGAAAAAAGATAAAAGAACTTGCCCTCTCGAAACGTTAAGGATGACTATTTTTAATCTTCTTCACGCCGTTCCGACAAGTGGAGGCTTCGTGTACTACTATATTACCAAGCGAACAATAAGCCATCCATGAAATCATTTAACGATACATAGGCATACTGTGTAAAGGCTAAACTATAATATTTAGCGATCAAACTTACCATGTCAACAGTCGTCTTTGGTTCTTCTAGCTTTTACAACGAAGAACAATTACTCGCATGCATATTTGTATAATATTCAACGTTCAGACGACATCATGTCTCTAAGTAATTAAAAGCAATGTGGCGAAGTTCCGAACTATAAGTACGTTTAAACATACTTTATTGATAGCTTCATTTACATAATTAGTACGACCAGCCCGGTGGACATTGGCCTCGAGTTCCGATCCGGAATTTGCAATCGCATTTTATCAGCCGTTAGAGATACCTCCACTTCTTCCGGTTTTGATAAAGTAGCGCTCGTTACAGTATTCCGGTACGAGACTTTGCATAAATGTAACATACGAGTCAGATCGAACGACGAGGAGCTGTATGGACAGTAGAGGACAGTAGAAGTATTTTGTTGTTGAATAGTATCCTGCATGATGTTTTGTGCACGCATATATTTCTTTTTCAATCAACTCTATAACCTTTTTGTATATACAATCAATGTAATTCATATAGTTCCGTCTTCAGACACTATATTCAGAAATATATGGATTTATATATACTATGTAAATCCAAGTATCTTTAAGTTTAGAATAATTTAGACTATGTTTATTATGTAATATTACTGAAGGTTTACCGTGGGTTTTTTTTGTGTTTTTTTTTTAATAAAGGCGATGTATGAGCCGAGTGTAGCTACTAACCAGGATTTTCAAAATAATGAAGAGACAATATGGTACCGATCCTGTGTTTGGTCGAGTCAAACTGGACTGACACTCTTCGATCCTCACATGTAATTTGCCAAGACTGTTTTGGGTTGTTTTTTTAGTTTTGGAAGCACATTTAAGCCGTTTGTTTCAAATATACAAAGTCGGCTAGTCAAAACATAATTAGATCTATCGTATACGAACGTATTTTGTTGACAAAATGATAAGAAAACAGCTGCGGTTTAAAGCAACAAAACATAAAGCAAATCTTATTTTGCACGGGGTGCGAGGCAGTAAAGAAGATTTTTGTTTATGTGCATGGGAAGTGATGTAAGCTATACTGAGCCTATATGATTATTGTCTGTTCTAAAGGGTGGGCAATCGCTTAACAGCACCGACATAAACTGTTTGGTGGTATTGGTTACATGTCTTTCATCTCGGTGACCATATGCCCTAGGGGTCGATTCTTGCAATAAAAATGCAATGCCCGCCTTAGGTCGTGCGAGACTACACAGTTTCATAATCTATAATGATTAGGACACAATTTTGCTACTAATTTATTTGATCCGAATATCGTCAGGAAATCAAATATATATATAGCCATTTATCTTGTGCAATCTCTGTATGACGTGCGACATGGCTTCATTGGCATAATCTCAATTACGAAAAGCAGTTACTGTCAATCTTCGCGGTATAAAAGCCTAAGCCCTTACATTCATGCAAACCAAAAGCACTTTGTTTAATGCTTATATATATATATATATATATATATATATATATATATATATATATATATATATATATATATATATATATAATTGAAAACACACTAAAATTTTAAAAAGCACTTGAAAAATTCAATCAAGAAGAAATTTAAACTGCAAGAGGCCACTTTAATTGGGTTTATATTTCCATATTCAATTTAAATCTTCCGGTTAAAAGATTGATCAATTTATAAATGTAATGACTAATGTATAATTGAGATTGGATTTTGGGTATGGAATTAATATTAATTTATTTGCCTGTCATGGTCTAATCAGAATGTCGCATTGTTTTATTGTTCTGAAGATCCCACTATTCTCCATGCCATTCAGTCATGATCCAGTGATCAGACTGTTCCATTGTCTTTTCATTGTTCTGAAGATCCCACTATTCTCCATGCCATTCAGTCATGATCCAGTGATCAGACTGTTCCATTGTCTTTTCATTGTTTTGAAAATTCCACTGTTCTCCATGCCATCTAGTCATGATTCAGTGATCAGACTGTTCCATTGTCTTTTCATTGTTTTGAAAATCCCACTGTTCTTCATGCCATCCAGTCATGATCCATTGATCAGACTGCTCAGGCACGTTAATGCCTGGGTCTGCCCACGCTTGGATGATATCTTGCGCGCGTGTTGCACGCGCGATCTGTCAGTAATGCGTCTGTTAGAATATTCGCCCCTTGTGTGAGTATTTTAGTGAATTCGGGCGTTTGCTTCAAATCAAAATATAGTATATATGAGCGACAGGATTATTTTGGAATATACAATGCAAAGAAGTCGGTATACTATTCAGTTTTGATGTAATAATTGGCTTTTTGTATAGCAATAAGTATTGTATCATTTGCGACAGCTGACCTTTGAACTGCTGATAAATAAAAGCTTCTTATAGTGCGCTATCTTGCGATTATTCAGTATTAATTGTTGACTGTTTCTTAATTTCAATGAAAAATTGCTTGTGAATTACAAATTAATAGCACATATAGTTCACTCGGGACTTTTCCACCATGGCATACTTCCCTTCAAGCATTAACTATGCTTCAAGATATCGGCTTGAATGCGCAATGAATGTTGTTTTTGGAAATATAATATCCCTTACAATAAGCGGCAGACTGTTTCATTATGGCGCGTGAAATTCATCACGCGAAAAACGCGTTCGACTTGCAGCAGGGTAATTTCACGAAATTTTGCTATGTTTGATAGCTAAAATCATTAACAAGGGAACAAAGTTTCCTGCGTTAATTTGGAAACCGTACATTTATTTGTAGATAACATTTAATGACGCGATTAACATTCGTTTGATGCCGATCATCGTAATATAGCCGCATAAAATAATGAAACGAAGCCTAAATGTAAACTTTCCGAATTTATTCATTTTTTGTGTTGTTTTTCGAAATATACATCACGTGATCGTTGCCATGACAACGAAAAGTAGGTCAACTTTTAGAAATTCCTTTGATAAATCATATAAAACTTGAATGGTAATAATCAAGGCCATACTTACTTTTTTATGATTTTTTGTTTATTTTCGCTAAATACACAAACTGAGACCCAGGCATTAATGTACTCGAGGATGTTCCATTGTCTTTTCATTGTTTTGAAAATCCCACTGTTCTTCATGCCATCCAGTCATGATCCAGTGATCAGAATGTTCCATTGTCTTTTCATTGTTTTGAAAATCCCACTGTTCTCCATGTCATCCAGTCATGATCCATTGATCAGACTGTTCCATTGTCTTTTCAGTGTTTTGAAAATCCCACTGTTCTCCATGCCATCCAGTCATGATCCAGTGATCAGAATGTTCCATTGTCTTTTCATTGTTTTGAAAATCCCACTGTTCTCCATGTTATCCAGTCATGATCCAGTGATCAGAATGTTCCATTGTCCTTTCATTGTCCCACTGTTCTCCATGCCATCCAGTCATGATCCAGTGATCAGACTGTTCCATTGTCTTTTCAGTGTTTTGAAAATCCCACTGTTCTCCATGCCATCCAGTCATGATCCAGTGATCAGAATGTTCCACTGTCTTTTCATTGTTTTGAAAATCCTATTCTGCAGTCATGCACTCATACAAATTTTCAAAATCATTAGCCAAAAAGCAGTGAATTAATTTAGTAAAATTTATGTCTTTTCTCAATAGAAAATACATTTTTATCAAGCTGGCTCAATCATCAACGATTACTCCCATGTGATCGATGCCACAACTGATCCGTAGTACATTTGAGGGAAGATCAACCTGCAAATACAGGAGGAAACCTAAACTAAGCTAACTTCATTTATACTGGATAGTTCTATCAGTTCCAAACTGTTCTTCCTACAAGACCAGTAAGGATCATCTCTTATTGATCCAGTGTTACCACAGGAGGAAACCTACACTAAATTAACTTTATTTATACTGGATGGCTCTATCAGTTTTAAACTCTTCTTCCTAGAGGTCCAGTAAGGATCATCTCTTATTGATCCAGTGTTACTACAGGAGGAAACCTAAACTAAACTAACTTCATTTATACTGGAAGGCTCTATCAGTTCTAAACTGTTCTTCCTAGATGTCCAGTAAAGATCGTCTCTTATTGATCCAGTGTTACTACAGGATGAAACCTAAACTAAACTAACTTTATTTATACTGGATAGTTCTATCAGTTCCAAACTGTTCTTCCTAGAGGTCCAGTAAAGATCATCTCTTATTGATCCAGTGTTACTACAGGAGGAAACCTAAACTAAACTAACTTTATTTATACTGGATAGTTCTATCAGTTCCAAACTGTTCTTCCTAGAGGTCCAGTAAAGATCATCTCTTACTGATCCAGTGTTACTACAGGATGAAACCTAAACTAAACTAACTTCATTTATACTGGATGGTTCTATCAGTTCCAAACTGTTCTTCCTAGAGGTCCAGTAAGGATCATCTCTTATTGATCCAGTGTTACTACAGGAGGAAACCTAAACTAAACTTACTTTATTTATACTGGATAGCTCTATCAGTTCTAAACTGTTCTTCCTACAGGTCCAGTAAGGATCATCTCTTATTGATCCAGTGTTACTACAGGAGGAAACCTATAAACTAAACAAACTTTATTTATACTGGATAGCTCTATCAGTTCTGAACTGTTCTCCCCAGAGGTCCAGTAAGGATCATCTCTTATTGAACCAGTGTTACTACAGGAGGAAACCTAAACTAAACTAACTTTATTTATACTGGATAGCTCTATCAGTTCTAAACTGTTCTCCCCAGAGGTCCAGTAAGGATCATCTCTTATTGATCCAGTGTTATTACAAGAGGAAACGGGAGTTCCCGAAGAAAACCTGTGGTGTTTGATAGAGTCAAACTTAAAGTATTATTCCCTAATGTAAAAAGATATGTTTTTTGTATGTTTAGTATATACCTTCTTTGGTGAACAAGAATATAATGCGTGATTTAGTTTTCCCCACATGTAAACTTCTTTCTCATCTGCAATTAATAGAAAAATGTACATTGTGAGACTTTTAATCTGTTTCATCGTAAGTCGTACGACTTTTAATCTGTTCAAATTGTTCAGCAAATCATGTCTATCAATCTACCTGTCAACAAGACGTAGCAATGAAGGCCACAGTCCACTTTGATTACACGCTTTTCCAACAACGTTAGTTTTTGCGGAGCTGGACTGAAAGATGGCTCAGAGCTATTGCCCAACAAACCATAGCCCCAACTAAAGACAGCGCCATCATCTATAACATTAGATAATTACCAAATATAATCAATCAATGATAATTGATGGTATTATTGAAGCTGGTTACTATGGGAACTATCTTTTCTTGAGCCCTTGTAGTTTTCTCCGCGGGGACTTGGGTTTCCTCCCACGGGGAATGTTGACAGGGGGATACATAGTAGATAGACAATGGTTACCAGTATCGTTTCGAACCTGTTAACGCGAGACCGATGGAGTTACCAATGGCGATATCAACAACATTCTGTAGTGAGGTGATTTTGGTCGGTTTTGTGATCTAGAAAAGTCCATAGACAATGTTGGTGATAAAATGTCTAAAACTTAATATGCAGTAATATACAGAATTTTCAGTGTTGGTGACCCATTGGTTAGCATTATATCTCATGATTTCACTTCTCTGATTAGCTTTGCTGGAAGTGAAGCGTGCCATAGAAGGGTCTGGAAAGGACTTTGGAAAGTCTAAGCAACATTGCGCAAACTAAGGTCGGATGTCTCCAGCATAAACAGTTGAGAATAGTGTAGAAATACATTTAGTAAAATTTTAGTCTAACCAATGTTTCTTCAGTTGAAAATCCCAGTTGACTATATTCTGAGTTTCCCCACGAAAACACCTGACCACAATCTAAAGAGGATATAAGCGTGTGTAACTGCTATAAACCTAGCATGCGCGGAGATGGTGGTCAACCATATAATAATTCCTGTTTAGGTTAATTTGTTAGAAAACTAACTCATTATTTTCCTTACTTGACAGGGCAAGACAAGAATCAGATTTCGTCGCGACTTTATTTATCTTTACATGTGATGGCATTTGGATTGGGATAAGCGATCGTTGCTCCTCACAGTGTCCTAAACCTTTAACGTAAAATAACGTGGAATCCTTTCAAAGAGGTAGAAGCTAGCCATTTTCAGGAACTCAAAAAGATCATTATTGTAGGCAAGAGAAAATGAATTACCCGTCTGGCCGTCAGCACTCCAACCGCACGACCATACATCACCGTCTTCTGTTAGGAGAAGGGTGTGGTCAAGACCACAAACGACCTGGTGGATGAGGAATGAAGAATGGAATGTATTGAACTTTGACCGTTAGGTAGTACTGTTACCTTTAAACCAATCAGATGCATTTATTCTAACCAATTAACCAATCAAATTAATATTTAGGGCGCTTTCCCATTAACACGGCGAGACCGGTGAGAACGGTCACATTGTTGAATGGAACACAATACATTTGGAGTTCGGGTCAATCTAATCCGAAAATTTGGATCAATTTTGACGGAGATCCATTTTCGGCAGATTTTCGAGAGGCCTGAGGCCCTGAACCAGATCTTTCCATTAATACAGAGAGAAAAATTCTGGTCCGGTCTGGCCATTAAATGGAAGAGACCGGTCTGGCCATTAAATCGAGAGACCGGTCTGGCCATTAAATGGAAAGCGCCCTTAAGTCTATTAAGCCCCAGTGAGATGTGGCGGAAGTCAAATCTGAACATCTATATTAATACCAAGAAGTTTACCATCATTTTACAACCGGTTTTATACCTGTTTTACAGCGGTTTCAGTTGGCGATGGTATCTTGGTGAGGGATGTTATTTCATCTTTTTCTCCCAGACCACACTGACCTAGCTTATTGCATCCAGACGCAAATACTGAAGAAATCAAAGACAAAATTGAACTAAAAAGTAATTATATTTCCGCTTACTTTCTCAATCAACATTTACAAATACAAATGCGCTTTTCATCTGTGTTGGACCACAGTTGAACCGTCCTCCAATGTGCAGTTGTTTGAATATAATATCACCATCAGAGTAAACATTAAACACAGGTTTTTTTCCATTAGTACTCTGGTTTTCTCTTGTAGTAGCACTGAAGAAATGATCTCAAGGATTATAGAGCTGAGCTGTCTAAATCTGATAGAGCTATCCAGTACAAAAAAGTTCGTTTTTAGTTACATCCTTCAGTGGTTGAAAGAACTGTGTGAAGTCGTCCACAGGATATGTCGAAGATTTGAGAGTCTGATTTTATAAATGGTAGTTCCACTTTTGTTAACTTGTCAACCACTAAATAAAAAGGACACCATTCAGTTGTTCGGCATGACGTCAGTCACCAGCCAGACAGCACCACTCGGCCAGTGAAACTTACCATTATTTTGATAAGAAGGCACACCAAGTTGAGAGTTACCATTCACTCCTGACACCATGAGCTGCTGGTGATCTGTGCAGAGCACAGTGAACCCATAACCACACGCAAGATTGCTGTAGTTACTCTGTCATAGATCAATACATTTTAACAATTGAAAAAACATTTATTATAGAAAATTATCTATTTAAAATCCTGCCCAAATTATCTCATTCGATATTTATAAAGAATTAATATTTGATGGTATTATACAGTTAATAGGTGTGGAAATTGGTAGTATAAAAGATTACCAGTAATGGTTCATTTGTCTTGGTAAAAACATGAATGTCATCACAATTAGCTGTTGGTTGGTCAGCATTTTGACTTTTCCCAAATCGACCTGCTGAAATGTTGAAATTCCCTGCAGATAGATATAAATGCCACTTATATTAATGTCATAGATGGCACTAGCCAGCTGTCCAAATCATTGCCGGCTAATGACACAGGCCAGCAATAGATCGGATTGCCAATTAAGATTTCCTGGCTGGTAAGACATGCAAGGAATGGGCGATCAGGATGGGGGCGTTATTTATTATTGGTCAATTGGGTCTTTAAGGTGTAATTTTCAGCCACTTTGCAATACCATCCTTTCATCTGGCAGTAGTGGACCTAGGTTCACAACAATGCACCCTTTCAATTTACGCCCACTCCACCAAATAAACCCAGGGTTATAAATATATTGCACCCTTCCAATTAATGGATCATCTCAGCCAAGGAAAGTTCAACACAAGTTGTATCCATGGGTCACACCCCTATCTTACACCTTTGCCACACCCATATACCCGGTGAGTAACTTAATTTATGCCATACTTATCACCCCTATACTACATAAATTTTCATAAATTTATCTACTCTAAATTTTCACTCACTGCATTTTCTCAACTTCAAAACAAAAAATCCACGCGCATACAACCTTGAACGATATTTTAAGACATTCATTCAGCCTTCTATAATCAATCCAAGTGGAAAATTTTTGTTTAAAATTGTACAATTAAAAAAGCAGCATGAATATAGATATATATTGTGAATTTATAATTTTGCCGAGTCAGCTATTTCTAGAAAGTTTTCATTAGTTCCCAGTCCATTTAGAATCGCTCTCTCTTTTTAAAAGTCCAAATTTTGTTGAGGAAGAACAATATTTATTAAATTGAACAGAAAAATTTGCTTTTTTTGTAATCGAATCGACATCTTTCAGGTGGGTGTTTAGTATTTTATAAATCATAATTGCCTCCTTCGTTTTTCTCTCGATTTAATTTAGAAATCAGTTTAGTATAGTATTAAAACATAAACAAATAAAGTCTTCACAAAATTTCTAACCCAAAATTGGATCGTATTCAACTATATATACATATTCACGTATATTTTAGAGTAATTTAATAGGAGTACATTTTATTAACTGAGTCAGAAAAATACAATCAACTATCTGAAAATCGTATGTGTCTCTGTGTATTAAAATATGCCATTAGACAAATTTTTAAAGAGGACAATATCAATTGGCAATATAACTTTTGGTTAGAGCTTGTCAACTGACCTCTGTAGCTCAGTTGGTTAGAGCACTGTGCAAGAATTACAGGGCCATAGGTTCGATTCCTGTCAGAGAGCCTATAGTTTCCCCTGTGTGAGTAAAATCATCTGGCGTTAGACAGAGTAAAATAATAAAGTAGGGCGCAATGCGACTCAATGGGTTAATATTGAGCCATTCTTACGTCTCCACAGTGATAGATCCACAGTGCAACCATGGCCCGAGGACAACAGAAGATTCAGTCGCAACAAAAGAATGCTGAGAAACAGGCAAAACTAAATAAAGGTGGACACGACCACAAGAAAGCGGCGAAGGTCGCTCTCGTCTTTACTTGTACCGTGTGCAAGTCACAGATGCCAGATCCCAAGACGTATAAACAGCACTTTGAGAGCAAACATCCCAAATCAGCTCTGCCTGAAGAACTAAAGAGTGTTTAAATTTCAGGTCATAACAAGTTAGTATACGTTCTGTATAATCACATTGGAATAAACAGCAAATGCTTTTTGCCATTGCCTTGTTCTCTTTAGTTGAAATTTCAAAGGTAGGGGGGGGGGGGATTTGCCCCCTCCTAGCCACTGTGCTGGAATTAATTTCAAACTTGTTTGCAAATTGAAAAAGTTTTTGTTTTTTTCTAGAATATCTCGGGACATACTGGCTACGGAACTGTTATCATACTTAATTTCTATCACGTACATAAAACTGCCTATCATATACATATTTCACTAAAACAGAAACTAAGGCACATACTGTATTGTGTAAATGCGATTTATTTGAGGGATTTTGAGTTTGTGTAATGTACAATATTATATATTTTATTTATGTACTTTAGTATAGTTTATTGGAAAAATATTCATTTTACAAGATTCTATATTTTGCTGTGAATGTATTTGTTGTATAAAAAGATGAAATACTATTGTGTTGCAATGTTGCATTGAACTTGGTCTGGGGCCTATATTGACACTTCCCCATTCCCAGTTTGGTAAGCCACTTATTACTGTAAAATGGTATGTTATGGGAAACAACATTTTGGCTAAACTTAACATACAACAATGGGCTTGTCTGTGGAGAGTATAAGCAGATGGGGCTTGGCCGATATTACGACAGTACAACCACAAAATAGGAAAGTACAGCAGAAGGTTAGTGTAACTTGAGTCGGTGTTTACATCCATCTTGCTCATCAGCCATCCTGGCTAGTACAGCCGGAAGTTTTTATCAGGTTTTAGTAGGTACAAAGTGCCGGTTGTACTAGCCAGGATGGCATGATTGATGACGAATCGCTTTTAAAAATGCAGACAAATACTAGCTTAAGTGAGACATCTGGCACAGAATACTACACAGAAGTCCATCTCCATTGTTTTTTGCGTAAGTGTTATTTGTCATGATTCGTCACTCAGCAAGTACCGTAAACAGAAGCAGTCACCCCCTGGAAATACTAAAAATGGCACATGTCCAGGGGGATGACTGCTTCTGTTTACGGTACTTGCTGACTGACGAATCATGACGAATAAGCTTATGCAAAAAAACAATGGAGATGGACTTCTGTGTAGTATTCACTATTCTGTGCTTCTGGTGTACCTTCCTATTCTGTGATACAACTAAGCCACTGATCTATATAGAATACATTGTATACTATATATATAATAGAGGTGTGCAAATCCGATTGGATTCGTTATAGTCTAAATCCAAATCTAATTAATCCAAGTCTAAATCCAAATCTAATTTATAAGATGCCAGTTACAAATTGCAGTTTTATCATTTGTCACCAATCAGCTAAGATATTTTGTCAGAATGCCACCAATACCATGCCAGTAGTCAAATGTAATTCAGACAATCTATATAAGTCAGTGGTAGTAAATCAAGATGGATCCGATTCGTATATTTGCATCGCACTCCGACTGCCTGCCGCAAAAATAGTCGAAACATCAGCGACTTTTTACGGCAAACGGTCCGAGTGTGCTGTAAATGACGAATCGGGTCCATCTTGATTTGAAAATTTTCCAAACATCAAAGAAAGTCATCAATTGTTCAAAAATTTTAACTTTTTTTGTTATAAATGGATAGAATTCTTCGTCTAGGTGCCGGTGGTTTGCCTGGCGTTGGACAGGTAATATTAAAGAGTTTTTAATTGTGTTTTTTTTCTAGACAGAGCGTGTCACTAATAATCATTGCTGTCACATGTTGTATTTAATACTTTTAATACTTGTATACAATTTTGAAAAGGACATCAAGAATTTAAAAGCCTTTTCAAGCAAAAAGATAAAATATGATAACGAACTTCAATAGAACAAGGTCATGTCACAGGCTTATTTCAATAGTCTAATCCTTGGCTAGTGACTTTCCCAAACTTGTGAAGTCACCATTTAAATTTTTTATTTTTACCATACACTCAGTCACCTATTAACCCTCTAAGGCTCTGGTCACCAGGGTACGATAATTTGCGTACTTACGTCCGGAGGTACACCAATATTACTGTCTGGTACTTCTTTGTTTTCAGCCACGTACCACGTAGGTACGCGGAACTCTTGCTATCTGCGTACTTATTTTTTGCTGGTACCACATGACCTTTCCAAGTCCAAGGTATTCAATACCGTAATTTAGTTGGTATATCATGTGTCTGAGATGTCTTGGCATGAAACATGATTACACTGATGGCACTAAGAAACGTTGGAGTCGGTTGTTTGAAATAGCAAAACTCTGTTTTTAAATAGCAAAACACCCTTTTCAAATAGCAAAACACCCTTTTCAAATAGCAAAACACCCTTTTCAAATAGCAAAACAACCTTTTCAAATAGCAAAACACCCTTTTTAAATAGCAAAACACCCTTTTCAAATAGAAAAACACCCTTTTCAAATAGCAAAACTCCTTTTTCAAATAACAAAACTCCCTTTTCAAATAGCAAAACTCCTTTTTCAAATAGCAAAACTCCCTTTTCAAATAGCAAAACTCTGTTTGCTACCTCGTAGTCTGAACATACTTTTCAGAAACCTGTACTTTATGAACCTTATTTAAAGACTAAGTACACATTGAGTACCGAGTTTGTTCTAGCGCAAGTACGCGGCAACAACCATTGGCGTACCAGTCAGGTACGACTAGAAATCTTGAACGATTGCACCCTATGTTCACATGGTGTGAAATGAATCAATACTTTTTTTTTGACAACTTGACGATAAAAAATTAGTCTATATAAATGGGAATTGTCTATTGATGATTAAAGTTGTGTTTTTTTCATGGTTTAAGAGCCCCCCAAGCGATGCACCAATAGTCGACACTGCGGAACAGGTTTATATATCATCTCTAGCCTTGCTAAAGGTAAGATTAAACCATTTCACACACAAAATATCTTTAGTTTGTTAATTTTATAACCATGGTTCTGGCTTTTACTTACATTATTTCATTTTTTTATGTGTTCCATGGCAGATGCTAAAACATGGTAAGATTTTGGTCTGGGCAAATAACATTTTCTTCTATCAAGACTAATATTATTCCTTGGTAATATCTGACAACTTGTCATTGGTTTAGGACGTGCTGGTGTACCCATGGAGGTCATGGGCTTGATGCTGGGAGAATTTGTTGACGACTATACTGTCCGTGTTATCGATGTTTTTGCTATGCCACAGAGTGGTACGGTAAGTAAAAGATAGTTAGACTAAACTAAGTTGATAGCTCTATCAGTTCTTAAAGTGCGACTAACTACAAATATGATTTTGGTATGTGTAATATTTGGGTCATTCGAAGAAGAATTGTAACATATCTTTATAATAAAAAATACTATCTTGATCAACATTTTCACTGTCAAAGTTTGCGGATATGATGTCATTAGGTGAATTGCAAATTAGTTTTCCTTTGTTTTTTGTACCAAAAATTCACCTAATGACATCATATCTGGAACTTTGACAATGAAAAAGTTGATCAAGATGAGGTTTTTTACCATAGAGATATATATAACATTTCTTTTTAGAATGACCCAAATATTAGACATACCAAAAATCATATTTGGGCTTAGTCCCACTTTAATTGTTCTCCCTCAAAGTTCAGAAAGTGTCATTCTCCACTGATCCAGTTTTACTATAGCAGGAAAAGCACTCACATGTAAAATTTGTGCAAATCACATAAAATTTTCTGTTGTCATATTATACATAAAATTTTGTTAAAAATTTTGTTTTTGTTGTTATATTATACATAAAATTCTGTTGTCGTATATATACATAAAATTTTCTGTTGTCATATTTAGGGTGTGAGTGTCGAGGCAGTCGACCCAGTATTTCAAGCGAAGATGTTGGACATGTTGCGACAAACAGGACGGCCAGAGATGGTAGTTGGTTGGTATCATTCTCATCCAGGTTTTGGCTGCTGGCTTTCTGGTGTTGATATAAATACCCAACAGGTGTGGCTTCATGATTTTCTGATTTTCATTAGGGTGCTATATTGCTTCTTCATAATTAGTCCAACCTGTAATTTTTGTCACCAGAGTTTTGAAGCGTTATCCGAAAGGGCAGTTGCTGTCGTGGTCGATCCAATACAAAGTGTGAAAGGAAAGGTAAAAATATACATAACTCATGTACATTGTGATTGTCTCCAAGCAACCTCATGTTTGTTGGAAGCGGATCTCGTCTCATTTGTTAGAGGGGGGTGGAGATTTTCTAGAGGTGGTGCATTACTATGGGGATCGGGGGCCATTCTCCCCTCCAAAAAAGAGAAAAGTGCTACATTATATGGTGACCTGCCGTATTGGTGCTTGAACATTTCCTTGCGTAATCAAAAATCAATCATGTCAATATAATAAGTAGTATTCACAACTCGATTATGGAATACCAGAGTTTTATTCTAGGGGATGCTGGGGGGTTGCGCATCCCTCTACACCCCACTGGTAGATCCACCCCTGGGGCCGGTTGTATAAAAAAGTGATTAAAGTTAACTATGATTAAGTGTAAATGTCATCCAATAAAAAGCGCCTATTTGAGAGTTAATCACTATTTAACTACGAAATAGTGATTAAAAAAGTGATTAAGAGTTTTATACAACCGGCCCCGGATGTTCATTGCAACTTTATTTTGTCAATTGTGAGTAACCACAACAACAATTTTCCAGGTTGTGATTGATGCATTTCGACTGATCAATCCTAACATGATGGTGCTAGGTCAGGAACCAAGACAGACAACATCAAATTTAGGGCACTTACAAAAACCTTCAATACAGGTGAAACTGCCAAATACATTTTTGTTACACATTTCTTGAATTCTGTTTTCGAAACAGTAAGTTGTCATAACATATATATTATACTGCTGTTGAAAAACCAAAGAGAATCAATTCCATATATTCCATTGTAGGCTCTAATACATGGGCTCAACAGACATTATTATTCAATTTCTATTAACTATCGTAAGAACGAATTGGAACAAAAGGTTTGAAATGACTTTATTCAATACAAGTGGCATTGTTCCCTTATACACACTGTCACACTACTCTATTATTTTATTTTGTCTAATGCCAGATGATTTTACTCATCAATGGAAGAGTGTTGCTACTTTATGGGTTAAAGAAAAATTCTGTATTCTGTACTCTTCCAAATCTGTCATAAGTTCTTATACAAAGTAATTGTTTGTTTAGATGTTACTAAATCTTCATAAAAAATCCTGGATGGATGGTTTGGCTTTACAAGATTTCGATACACATTGTTCAACGAATGAAACCACGGTCAAGGTACGTGGAAGAAATATCAGCCGGGTCTATATGTAATGGTCCCCACCGAGTAATTTTAGGAGATACAAAATAAATTAACACTGTTATTCGGAAAACGATTATTTTTATTCAACGTTTGAATCTCGTTACTTTCGAAATGTTGGTTGTTTTCCGAGTGGCCTTTGTTTTTTTGTTGTAGATCTTCTGATCTACATTGATTGGAATGTTCAAATTTGACTTTCACTTCAACTACCTCTCACTGGTTTAGTATGCATCTGATTGGTTAATTGGGTATATCAAACGCATCTGATTGGTTAATTGGGTATATCAAACGCATCTGATTGGTTAATGGCCCTTTACTGGTAATGGTATAGTGGGAGTCAAATGTGAACCTTCCTGTTGTCAGGGTAACCGTACAAAACTTGAAAGTCCTTGAATGTTCTTGAATTTGAAAACAAAAATTCAAGGTTTTAAATGTCCTTGAATTTGTAAAGAAGTACTTGAAAGTTCTTAAATTTTTCTTGCTTTAGTTATTGGATATTTTCTGAAATTGTTTGACATTCAAAACATTTTGTTGAATTGATTTTGCATGTTCATATTTGGCAAAGCTGTTTCAAATTCATTAAAGCTGTTCCCTTTTTGAACAATTCAACGTCACATTTTACTGATTTCTAACGTCTTTTCTTCAGTATTTAGTCCTTGAATTTGCTGATACATGGCGTTGAATGTCCTTGAAAAGTCCTTGAATTTGACTCTTCCTGACATGTACGAACCCTGTGTTGTAATATGATGATATAAATTTTATATGTATGATATCAATTTTTTGTCAATTTATTTAGGATATGCTCCAGCTTGCCAAGAACTATAATAAGGTAGAGAATGATTTGAAACCACACTGCAGTGTTAATTCTTTTTTTATTCTGCATACTATATTTTGCTAAAACATGTTACAAACATTTCCAGGCGTTAGAAGATGAGGATAAAATGACTCCGGAACAGCTCGCTATAAAAAACGTTGGAAAACAGGTGACATTACAATGGATTATAATGTTTGCTTTTAATAAATTTTGTGATATTTTTAATTAACATTTTCCTGTTCGAGTCTTATACCATGCATTTGCTGTGAAAATTTCAATGTCTGTTCCATTTTTGTAGGATCCAAAACGACACTTGGAAGAGTCCGTAGATTCGCTGATGACGTCGAATATAGTGCAATGTCTGGGCGCCATGTTAGACTCAGTAACCTTTTGAGATGTAATCTTATGAATTGTAAACTTATAATATTTAGTAAATTTTGTTTCTCTGTGAACACCTCGAGCTCTTCTGATATTGTTATGTTACTGTACTGGGACCAGTCAAAGCTGAGTTAGCACTAAACCTTTGCCGACAAGATATTTTTTTCAATCAAGGGGGGGGGGGCACCCCCTCTCCACCAAAGCGACGGCTCTGACTGCAATACGTACAATTATGATTCCTTCACCTCGGGATTCTTTTATTTGAATATGTTATTCAGTTAATACTACATTACACTTGTTTTCATAGTCTATTAGTCTAATTTTATACACAGCTACAACAACACACTAGGTCATTTACAATAGGAAGGTTTGACTAAGCACTATCGTGCAGCCGATGGTGGTCAACCTGTATAGTTATCAGAGTGAGAAAATACTGTTCATTCCTTTCATTATATGTCGTAGTCTTGTATTTGGTGGTAAATAAATAGGATCATAGTTAAGAGAGATGGAGTTTAATTTTCCTGTTCCTATAAATGTCAAGATTTCTGAAGTTGACTACAATCTATTGCCCTGTAAAGGCCAATTTCCACTCAGGAAAATTTTCCACAGAAACTGTCGGAAAGAAAAGTTTGTAAAATGTGATTGGTCAACACAAATTTCCCGTCGTGAAAAATTTTGAAGTTGAAAATTTTCAACTTTTAATGATATTTTCGGAAAATTCTCTCCGTGGAAATTTTTCTTGAGTGAAAATGGGCCTTAACGCTTGCTGAAACTTCATCACTCTACTTCCAGTTGTTTACTTAATGAGTTCACGGCACGCGTGGCGCCTTTCGATGTCCCGAAGTACGTCTTGATTGCCTTGCTCACGTGATGACGAGAATACGGCGGTAGCTCCTTCAACTCGTTTAAATTCATTCGTTCCCAGTCCTTTAGCGTTCTGTCGTAATCCATCTGAACTTTCTTCCTATTCAAATTTTCGATTTTTCGGTCCATTTCAATTCTAGAAAAAGTAACTCGATATAACTAATCATAGAAGGGTTTTGTATATGGAATTTTTAAGAGGAGAATCGTTTGTATATTCGATTTTCATAATCATTTTTGATGTTCTCAAGGGGGAGGCATTGGGGTATTCACTACTGTAATACCGCAAGCAAATTTTGTCAATTACCGCAGTTTTTAGTCCCAAATTGCAAATACCGTGTACCGCAAGATTTCCAATATCGTAATACCGCAATATTTCAAGGAAAATACCGTAAGAAAAATAAGCTAATACCGCCATGTTTAGTGCTTTATCTGTAAAATAATGCTAAAATGAAGATATTTTAGATGATACGCCAAAGAGAAAATGATGTCTGAGGTTCACCAAGTTTTGTTTATATTGCTGTATAAACATGGCGTCAATTTTCCAGCACCAATGATAATTGTATTTAAATTGACAATATTTAACTATTATTTGTGTTTCTCAACCGCCAGATACATTTGAAAAAGTTGCTAACTGTGTAAACTACAAAATAAGTAATTTTGTGAGGAACGCAAAAAGATTTTAGGTTTTGAACTAATTGAACACTTGGAAAAAAATCGCCTTTTAACATTTTTAATGAGGAAGTAGGGCTTTCGTTGGGCAGTTCAATGCCAACCGACCTCGCGAATATAAAATTCTCTTTAGTATTTACCTGAATTTCAACACTTTCGAGTAATCCATTCTCGATGCGCTGTATTCAGGAATGTTGATCTTGGGAAATGAAGGTTTAGGAAAAGTAGGCAGCCTTGTGCTTCCCAATGACGTATCACGATGAGTTGCGCCCGTCCTAAGCAAGAATGGAAAATGGGAAGTAATATTTGAAATCCGACTATGAGGACTGGACTAGATTTCAAGTCAAGGCAATTTGATCAAGTCCGAGGCGAAGCTGAGGACTGGATCAAAATGCGAGGACGATTAGATGTAAGCAAAATAAAGCAATATGGTTGGCTAATTCATTCATGAATTATTAATGAGTTTGAGATCAAACATTGCAATGTATCGCTGCACGTCTTTGGACAGGAAATCCTCGTTAAAAAGAGACTCAGTGATATGTAATTGTTGTGATTCATGTTACCATTTCTTCTGCGTAGTAGGACTAGTTTGCAGTCTTGTTGAACGGAATGGTCCAGGGACACTAAAAATGAAAAGAGTGAAAAATTTCGATTTACTACCACTGCGTATAACAAGAGTTGAAAATCGCTCGCAGAGTTTAAAAGAAGATGCATAAAGTAATAAACTGTTGCTAGAAGAGAACGAATGGACCATTTGCATTATAGACTAAATTTTGATGTAGACAAAAATTTCATCACAGCTTGAAAGAGCATCACAGTCAAAATTAGTAATATTCCAAAGTTTCGTTGCGAAATGTTGTAAAATGCGGATAATATAGCCTTGCGAAATTTGCAATTTTCAGTCATTTTTTATTACAAACGGGAAATTGATGCCCCAACACCCGATTGGGCTGTCAATTTCCCGTGCGTAATACAAAATAACCGGCTGAGAAACGGCAAATTTCGCAAGGCTTTATTATCCGCATTTTACAACATTTCGCAACAAAACTTTGGAATGTTACTAATTTTGTGATGTTCTTTCAAGCTGTGATGAAATTTTTGTCTACATCAAAATTTAGTCTATAATGCAAATGGTCCATTGCGAGTTCTTCAGGCTTCATCCCTTACTAAATATGTAGGGAAGAGTTAAGAACTAATAGAACAATTCAGTTTTATAAACCAAGCCAGTTATGTTTTATTCTTACTTGTCCATTCGCCATGAGACTTGCGGTTCTATAAAATATTAAAAATCTCAACTGATAATTCACGAGGAAAATACAAAAGAAATGAATGTTCAGTATCAATGTTTGTAAATCGGATAAAGATTTGTCCTGATTTACATAAACTTCAAATTTGATTTTCTCGGCTTAGACAATGTTTATTTTTAAAATTACTTCGCCAATGTCAATGAACTCATAAAACGAGTCGTTTTTTAAGCACGTTAAAACATTCGCATCCGATCTTTGTCTGCAAAAGATCGGCTGTTCATGTTTTAACTAGTACCTCTAGATGCAGAATGATAAAGCTTGGGCTATAATGCATACCTAATTTTAGTGTGCAGTGATAACCAATTTGTGCAGTGATAAAAGTAAAATGTGCAGTGATAAAATGTAAAATGTGCAGTGATAAAATTTGCTTTGATAAGTTGTTAATTAACACAAGAGAATGATTTAATTGAAATTGAAATGATGACTGCCAAATTATCGAATTAAATAATAGTATATGTTTTTTGTACGAAAATCATGAGATTCAGGCAATTTTTAGTTAATATCTGGCTTTTGGTATGTCCGGAAAAAATTTTTGACCCTTAAAATGGTACACTGACCAAAATTTTTTTGGCGACGGGGGGGGGGGGGGGGGGGGGGGTTAGGTCGCCAAAAATTTCCGAATATTCGGAAATTTTCTTAGTCACTCGGAAATTTTTGGCATAAAATGTGCAGTGATAAAAAATTCTTAAAATTAGGTATGCTATAATGAAGCAGCATTAAACAAAGTTGGACCTTTCCAGCGTCTTTATAGCCCTTTATCTGGACGTTTGAAGCGCTAGAGTAAGAGCATTAATTCGCAATCGAAACGTCCTACACACGTTTGCTCCTACACACGTAAAAACGCACAAGTTGTTACAAGTCTGCAAACAAGTTGTTACAAATCTGTTCACAAGTTGTCAACAAGTTGTGTTCGCACTGCTTGTTCCCAGTTGTTTTAACAAGTTTGGAACAAGCTGTTATAATAACTTGTAACAAGCTTGATGGCATTATCAGACTTGTCACAAGATTGTTCTAACAAGTCTGATACAATCATGATAAACAAGAATGTTACAAGGTTGACGACACAAGGTTGTAACAATACTGCTATATCATGACTGTATCGAACTTGTTGGAACAACCTTGCAACAAGTCTGATAATATCAACAAGGTTGATACAAATTGTTAACAGCTTGTTCCAAACTTGTTGACAACTTGTGACAAGCAGTGCGAATACAACTTGTTGACGGCTTGTTGACAAACTTGTTATAAGATGTGAGATTTTTGCGGCTCGAGACCATCACTTACCCACTATGCCCAGTGATGTAGCTCGTTGTCCATAGTTCGTCTTTGGTCGTTCCTCTTCTTCGTCCTGTATAAACATGAAATCAAATAATTCTTTCATCTCATTGTGGTTTAAGGGCGCCCATGCATTCAAACATCCCCAACAGTGCCTCAGAACATACCTGGAGTTCACTGGCTACGTAGTTCACGATGTACTGGTTGTAATAAGGTTCCAGACTGTTGAACAAATATGGCGTGAATGGTTTCCTAAAAATATAATAATACAGTTGAACTTCTCCTTAAATTAAGCCCGGATCAGACGACGATGAAAGATGACAATCACGCGATCTTGGTTTGCTGTTCTTAATGCTTTCCCAACACTATCATGATATATAATACATAACATAAGATTATTAAGTTTTCTTACAGTGGTGGTCTTTCGATGCTGGTTTTGACTTTGGTCATTTTCTTTTTGAGGCGTTGACAATCTGCAAGTAGCAATTGGCGTTGTTTTTCTTCGAATGTTGAAGCCGGTGTTTTGGGGTTCTTGGCTGGTGGAGATTTTTGATCGCGAGGGAATGGTTCACGCTTGTCTTCGTCCTCATGCACTTCATCTTTTGTATTCTGTTCCTTTTTGGATTCGTCTTTTTTGTCATTCTCGTCTTCTTTGATACCGTCGTCTTCATCTAAAATCCGTCATAAGACGAATTATAATAATAGTAATGGCGAAATGATATTAGAAATTGTACATGCGCTAGACATGCTCACAATGTAATTGTTGTTTGCACATTGGGCTTGAAGTGCGCGAATTCTCGAACCGTGTTTGTCAAAGTCTGTTAGATGAAAATTCATGATTATCGATCATAGATTTTAACACAAACTAGTGCGGTTTTAACTGTATATATACTTTGCATTTTACATTGTTGATGTATTATCGTAAAGAAGTATCGCTGTACATATATGTTTTCTTTTGGAATTGTGGCCATTGGAATTGTGGCCAAATTTAAATATTTAATACATTGGTTACTGCATCAGCTTTGGTTGTTAGGAGAGTGTATCAAACACAACATGTCGGGATTGTCTCCAATTAATTTTCTTTGTATTAAATAACACTTGTCCAATAATATAAACCAATAGATTATTGCCCTTTTTGCTGGACCTCTAATAGAGAGGACAGCTTACAACTGCTAGAGGTATTCAGTCATCCTGAGGATGACTATAAATTAGTTGAAACGTAGAATTATACTTTGGTAAAATGTAGCACTTAGAAATTCTAATTGGATTTAATTAATCCATTTCGTCGCAAAATACTACGAGCTTGGTAGATAGACATTAGCAAGAAACAATGAGTTCAATTTAACAAATTTATCAAGACGCAAGTTTGATGCGCTTTAATTTCATGAATTTTCATCATTTATCCTACCAGTATAGTCGATTTCGTTTGCCGGAGTCGGTGATTTCGATTCCTCGTCTGGCGGCGAGTCTTGCTGCTGTGCGGTCGACCTCGGCTATACGACATTCCAAATGAACATTAATGTAACAATTAGTAGCGTTTGGAATTCCGCGCAAAACTCAGAAGCATGCAATAAAATATAAGTAAACAGAAATTATTACTAGAACTACTACTGCGTAGAAAATATAATATTTACCTCCCCGTTGATGCCAAGCATAATTGTATGTGTTGTGGCTTTTGTCAGTGAATGCACTGTCAACATGCTTTGTTGCTAGGGTGATTTGACGTGGGCTGACGTAGCCTAGATAAGATTATACTGACCTTCTTCTCGTATTTCAAAACATACTCTTATATAAGTATAAATATATGTGTATAAGACCTTTCTACTATTTCAAAATATACTTTAATGCGTATATGGCTACATGTTTACTGCTACCGCGGTTAGCTTTCCGTATTGACGTGAAAAAACATGTAATGTACACTATAGTGGATCGATACGATATGACAATGAAAGAGAGACTTGGAGCAAGTCTATACAGAATGGGAGATGTTTTTTCGCCCAGCTTCTGAAAGTTGTACATTCCGTATCGGATAGGTGCTTTTTCGTGCACCTACGGAAAGCTTTCGTATATTTTTTCATTCAAAATTTCACGCATCAACGGAAATATGTTAAGTGTTAACAATTACAGCTCTTTATACCCTTTATCTGATATGGGTTAATTATATGGTCTTCTTTTAGGAGAGGTGTGTATCAATTTCCGAATTTCGAAAGAAAGATTCAATAGGACTAAAATTAAGAAAGATTCAATAGAAAGATAATAATAAGAAAGATTCAATTGGACTCTTCTTTTGCAGGACAACACTGAAAAACACTTCGGTGATGTGGGTGTCCTGAATAAATATGAAGATAATAATAATAATAATAGGGTAAAGAATAGGATTTGTGTCAGGATTACCTTAGGATTAGTGTTTGTGATTAGGATTTGGATTAGCGGGTAGGATTAAGGTTAGGGTTGGGATTAGGGTTCGGGGTAGAATATGGTTAGGATTGCTATTAGTGCTGGTGGAAAGATTCGGATTGGTTTGGGGATTAAACTGATTAGGATTAGTTCACAGTGATCACGTGGTAGGATTAGGGATCGCATTAGGGTTGGTTGGGATTAATTGGGGTTAGGATTTGGATTATTATCACGTGTGTCGGTAATTGACCTTTGATCATCAGATCATGTTACCTGCGAACGGGCGGCAATATTAATTCTTTCTGCAAACACGTTGGACAATATAGACGTTCCATAATCCTATCCTTTTGCGAAAATATGGCTAGAAATCGTGTAAACCAACAGTTTAGGAGAGAAAGAACGTTCTCATCCTCTTCTACAGTGAGCACAGACGATGGTCATCATGACTTGAGTGAACAGATTGTGGTAGATGTCACTTTAGAATATTTTTATAAACCACGAACGCTAACTGCTTTGGGATTTCTGTTGCTGTATCTTGCTTATTTTGCTTTTACACAGTAAGTTTCTCCGAGATCGGTTGAGGCTTTTTACACAGCTTGATGTTTAGAATAGTGTAAATGTTTGTAAGTTGTAATTTTTAACTTTTTTTATCATGTTTACATCAGTGTATAAACTAGGTATATAGATACTTTTAAGTTCTATTTAGTATTGGCTTATTGCATTTTTAAACCACACACCCCCTATGGAGGATACTGGAATTTCCAGGCCCCCCTTCCTAAAATTCAACAAAAAAGGACGGAATTTCCAAGGGAGGTTCTAAATTTTAAAGAAAATCTGTGGAAATTCCACGGGGTAGGTTAAAAAAACAACATGGAAATTCCAAGGGATGGTTACCTATTAAACAAAAAATGTGGAAATTCCAGAGACTAGGTCAAAACCATTGGTGGAATTTCCAAGGGATGAGTAGAAATTTGTTAAAAATCTGTGGAAATTCCATGGGGTAGGCTGGAAATTTGTAAAAAATCGTGGAATTCCAGGGGGTAGGGCAGAAATTCATCAACATCTGCGGAATTCCAGGGGAGGGGGTCCAAAAAATGGATGTCCTCCATAGGGGGTGTGTGGATTAAAAGTGCAA
>CACRXK020000117.1:60219-116598 GCA_902702795.2 Paramuricea clavata
TAGGTCAAAACCATTGGTGGAATTTCCAAGGGATGAGTAGAAATTGGTTAAAAATCTGTGGAAATTCCATGGGGTAGGCTGGAAATTTGTAAATAATCACGGAATTCCAGGGGGTAGGGCGGAAATTCATCAACATCTGCGGAATTCCAGGGGAGGGGGTCCAAAAAATGGATGTCCTCCATAGGGGGTGTGTGGATTAAAAATGCAATAAGCCATTACATGCTTGTGGTGTTTAGCCTTGGGGCGGCTGTATATAAACATTGTAACCTATATACTATGTGATTAACGTTTTCATGTTGCTATTAACCTTTTAAACAGCAGTACGCTGTGATCAAGTGTGGAATAATCTTCCTACTCAATATAAAGAACCTGCTAAATCTTACGACTCCTTCAAAAAAATAATGAAAAAGTACTTCTCACAACTAAATTTAATAGAATAACATATTCCTGTAAGTATAGAAAAACTATAAATCAAAAATTGAATTGTAAATATAGCTTACTATCATATCATATAATATTTAACTATTCTTTTTCCTTTCTCCTAAAAGCATTCGAACTGATGCTGCATATTATTTTGCTAATTAGTTTAAATTTATAACCTAGGGGCCTAAAACAAAAAGCCATATGGTTTCTAGTAGGCTCCTAGCCCATTTCTTGTAAATAGTTTATTTCTTTTATGTGCAATATCAATATCTTGGGCGAATCAGCAAAATAAATAAATAAATCAACCATACTTTATTATTTACTCTGTCTAACGGCAGATGATTTTACTCGTCGAGGGGAGAGTGCTGCCACTCAATGGGTGTTATAATATTCATTCACTGAAATCCTGAAATGTGGCTTGTCAAGTGAAACAGAAATGTGAAACAGAAATGTGAAACAGGTGTATTTTGGTTGGGGCAGTGTTGGGGAGGTGTGTGCACATACCCCAGGGGTATAGTGCATTTTCAAGGTCTCCTCCCACAGATCTGTGGTGCAATAAATTAAAATAAATCACCAACATACAGCCATTTGCAGCTTGTATTTTAAATGCATTATTACATTGTTGAAAAGTATGTATTCATTGCCTAGAAACACATTGTTGCTGAGCTCTTTACGGGCGGAACACGATGTTGGAAAGTGTAAACAAAAAAGATGCATACCACAAACCTAGGACAGACAAATAAAAATCTATTCCGGACACATTGACGAGAATTCATTATAATTGTTATTTTTTGTCATGCTGTCACAGTTTCTGTCGGAGTATTTCAAAAGTTTTAAAAGCTCATCTTGTTTTAGTTCGTGTCTTGAGTTTTGAGATTTCTTTCTCTGGAATTTTAAACATTTTCTCTTTCATTTCTTTAGTGACCCACATTTAGAGCTGAGTAAGAACATATTTAAAGGATTGATTGCAATTTCTGTCGTATTTCTATTTGTGTGTATGTTGGTTGCACCAAATGGTGAGTAGCAATGGATGTCAAATATTCTAGTGAATCTAACTGTTATTGTCCTTTCGTCCTCCTTGTTTCTTGACAGCATGTAACAATAAAAAATCAAAACAGTACAGGATATAGGTCATCAGAAGATATATACAGATGTTGAAGGAACTAAATTGAATTCTGAAATATCACCTACTCGAACCGACTTGACCTCGTAGCTCTGCTGGCAGAGTATTGGACTAGCAAAGCATTTATAATAGGTTGTGGGTTTGACTCCAAGATTCAGAGTAGCATCATGATTCATCATAAATAACTTTATTTAATAAACTATTATTATTCCAGGTCCATTTACAAGGCCTCACCCATTGCTGTGGAGAATAGTTTTTGGTAGGTTTGAAATGAATTAGGCAGCCTAATTTAGGCTTATGTTATAATGAATATTATAATGTTGACAAACACTTTAGACCCAGTTCTAAGTAGCTTTTGCTGTTTGCTTAGGTATCAGTGTGATTTATCTGTTGGCCTTGACATTCCTGCTCTTTTTGAATTATCGACAAATCAAAGATATTCTCATATTTATTGATGACGATCTTAAGTATGCAGGCCCTGATATGAAGGTAATGGATTGATCTCAGTTATTAGTATAAAACTGATAGAGCTACAGTGGATGAACAAGAGATAATCCTTACTGGACCTCTAGGACGAACAGTTCAGAACTGATAGAGCTGTCCAGTATAAATAAAGTTAGTTTAATTTATGTTTCCTCCTGTAGTAACACTGGCTCAATTATGCAAGTATAAGTAAAGTTAGTTTAGTTTATGTTTCCTCCTGTAGTAACAATGGATCAATAAGAGATGATCCTTACTGGACCTTAGAACTGATAGAGCTATTCAGTATTAATTGATAAAGTTGGATATCTTTAGGAGTATGCAACTGACTGTCGATTGAGTTGGGCCAAACTTTATGAATCTATGGATCTTTTTATCCTTTCTCACTTCATTGGTTGGGCTGGAAAGTCATTGCTTATGAGACACGCTGTACTTTGTTGGTCTGCTAGCATTACCTGGGAGATTACTGAGGTACAGTTATTATTATTATTTAAATTTGTTTAAACACGGTAACCTATCAGTTTCCTGGTTTTCATAGGGCCGTGCAGTATTTAGGAGAGCTTACACCATGGCAGCTATATTATTATTTACTCATTATTAATTGTTATTCCTTAGGTATTCTTTGCTCATCTCTTACCAAACTTCAAAGAATGTTGGTGGGATGCTATTCTCCTGGATATTGTCATCTGTAATGGTTTGGGTATCTATGTTGGGATGTATCTTTGCAAGAAGTTGGAAATGAGAACTTATCATTGGGAGAGCATCAAGTCAGTCATTCAAACTTATCCATTATAAATAAATTTAGTCTAGTTTAGGTTTCTTCCTGTAGTAACACTGGATCAATAAGAGATGTCTCTACCTGGACCTCTAGGAAGAACAATTTAGAACTGACATCCATTATAAATAAAGTTAGTTTTGTTTAGGTTTCCTCTTACTGGATCAATGAAAGATGATCCTTACTGGAGCTCCATGGAAAACAGTTTAGAACTGATAGAACTATCCAGTATAAATAAAGTTTGTAGCTATAAAGTACACCTGTTTTCGGCCTGGACCTGTAGGAATAACAGTTCATAACAGATAGAGTTATCCAGTATGAATTAAGTTAGTTTTAAATTAGTTTTAGTTTCATTTGCTCTCTGTTTATTTTCACTCAGAGATATTCAGTCCACCACTGGAAAATTACGGAGAGCCATTTTACAATTCACGCCAGCAAGGTACTAATAGTTGTTTTAAAACTGATAGAAAATTAAAACTATTTGAAAATTCTACATAAGAAGAATGCAACCCATTAGGCAAAGTATCGGGAATTTGAGACACGTTGTGTAATTTTGTTTTGCAGCTGGACTCGAGTAAATTGGACGGATTCAAATTCGACTTATAAAAGACTTTTTGCTGTTTATATTCTCGGCGTTGTTTGGCAGGTCAGGCGTGTTGTATTGTGCTACGTTGTGTTGTGTTGCGCTGTGATGTTGTGTGTTGTGTTGTGTTGTGTTGGTGGCAATGGTGGTCAACGTTAGAAATGTTGCCATTTACAGGAGCTAAAAAATTAAACTACATCGCTCAATTTATATTTATTTGTCTCCAAATACAAGACTTCTACATATAATGAAAAGAATGAACATAATTTTCTCACTCTGATAACTGCAGGTTGACCACCATCTGCTGCATGATAGTGCTTTGTGAAACACAACTAATTGTTGTGTGGTATTTTAGTGTAATATTATCGTATTTTATCTTTTGTAGCTTGTTGAACTGAACACATTCTTCCTGAAACACATTTTCCACATTCCGAACCCACATTATCTAAACATTTCTCGTCTTCTATTAATCAGTATCATTTCTGCACCAACTATAAGGTAGGTTTGGACGGTTGAATTGCTTATTGTGAGAGTTTACATGAGAGTTGATGAGAGTTGAGAAGCGAGAGTTTGCATGAGAGTTGATGAGAGTTGAGAAGCGAGAGTTTGCATGAGAGTTGATGAGAGTTGAGAAGCGAGAGTTTGCATGAGAGTTGATGAGAGTTGAGAAGCGAGAGTTTGATTAACTGTGATGAAAGTTGAGAAGCGAGAACAAGAGTTACTGGATATTACAGCGCGCTTAGCCAAAACGCTCGTCAGAATTTGAACCATGCACTATAGTCGATGAAGGTCAATGAAATTTGGCGGATTAAATATTTTTTCTCTCTTCAAAAAAAATTAGCCTTATTCATTTTGAAATTTATCTTTTTTTAGACAATATTATATTTTTGTAACTGATACAAGAACAAAGCGATTGGGAACCCAATGTTGGGTGTTTATGTAGGTATATCTTTGAATCTAAGTGATCTAACAGGCATAAACACACGTTAGATGGTTTGGTCCATTCCTTTGCATGCCAAGTATATTAATTTATTTTTTATGAAGTATCTGTATGTATGTGAAATTGGTCCTGAAGTATCGATATTTGTGTTTTTAGTACTATCACGACGGTTGAATTGCTTATTTGCATTAAATTTGGAACGGAACTTTTTGCGAAAACCGAAAAGATTAATATTGTAATGTGGTTATTGTTTCAGGTGAGATAGTATCATGTCTTTCATCTCAGAAACAGGAGTTAGATTCCCGAAATATACAGTTGTTTGATTATAATTTCACCTCAGTCACATGTGAGAAGAGTGCTTCCAGTTTGACAAAACACTGCAGTCATTCGTTGCCTGACACTTTGTCTGAAACTAATTCCTTTTCGTCCTCTAGTTGGTGTTTAGCTTTTTAATTGTCTGTGTAATGGTCATAAGACGAAATAGGGTAAGTGATTTAAAAATCTTCAAATGTTTCCTGGTTTGCCCTCCTTTAGGAAACATGGCTAGGAAACAACGTTTCCCGGATCATTGTTTGTTTCCCGGATCATTGTTTGAAAACAATGTTTCCTGGTTTGTCCACCTTCGGGAAACATGGCTAGGAAACAATGTTTCCTGGTTTGTCCACCTTCAGGAAACATGGCTAGGAAACAACGTTTCCTGGTTTGTCCATCTTCAGGAAACATGGCTAGGAAACAATGTTTCCTGGTTTGTCCACCTTCAAGAAACATGGCTAGGAAACAATGTTTCCTGGTTTGTCCACCTTCAGGAAACATGGCTAGGAAACAGTGTTTCCTGGTTTGTCCACCTTTGGGAAACATGGCTAGGAAACAATGTTCCTGGTTTGTTCACCTTTGGGAAACATGACTTTTAGGAAACAATGGTTTTTCCACCTTCGGGAAACATGGCTAGGAAACACTGTTTCTTGGTTTGCCCACCTTCAGGAAACATGGCTAGGAAACAATGTTTCCTGGATCATAGCTTGGAAACAGTGTTCCCTGGTTTGTCCACTTTCAAGAAACATTGCTAGGAAACAATGTTTCCTGGTTTGCCCATCTTTGGGGAACATGGCTAGGAAACAATATTTCATGAAACAATGGTTCCTAGACTGCCCAGTAGTGACTGCCCAGTCCTTACAGTAATTGTTTTTTTCCCAGAGTGCGGGGTCTGAAACCAAGGGTGAAATTCTCGCCAATCTTCCCTCAGATGAGAACAGCAAAACCTACAATTACGTTAACAGCAACGGAAAACACGTCGTGGAGCACGAGGGCCTGGGTCCGAGACCTTCGTCGATAAACATTCAGCGCGTGTAACACGAAGTATGGCAAAAGATACCAAGGATCCCGCTGACGGAAAGGTTTTAAATCGGAGAAAATCTAACATGAAGTAGTAGCGTTTTCTTGGCTTTGTAGCTTTTTCACTTCTTTAGCTGCGCCATATTATGACCTGATGTACATTTCTTACATATCTTAACACACAAAACACACGCTATCGAATATTTCAAAATACATTTCCAACGTTATACTAGGCCAGTGAGTATGTATATAATCTTTGAAATTGCATGGTTTACCGTAATTTTTATCAACTTTAGTAATTATTAGTTTACGTAGCTAAGCTTTGATGTGAATTTATTTAGACTAATTATAGTGTGATGTGGTGTCTGTGATTTGAATTATTGCTTGTTTTGACTGCATCAAAGTGTCCACAATCGCTGCAATCGACGGCAAATCGATATTTTGACGTTCCAGTCATATATAATGCGGTCAGTAATTTTTATGGTTCACGACGGTTGCTTAGCAACGGGACGCTTGTCTTTTAAAAACACAGATTGAAACAAGAAAGCCAAGTAGTTCACCAAAACATTGTCACAGAAAACAGCCAGAACTTTGCTTTAGCTTTGAAAACAAATCGGTATCATATTCAGCAATGGCTTTGCCTTTCTTGGTCGGGAATAATTTTAACGATCCAACGGTAGGATTTGAATTATTCAGGTTTCTTGACACGGTTTGTGTATGTTTTGGTTTAATGTTCCTGATAATTTTTCAGAAAACCCGCTTCCATCGCTCGCAAAGTTTGGGCTGGAACAACGGCTATGCTTTGCCTGTTACCCCGAAGACAGCAATCGGTGGAGAGCCTTTGCCGGTTAGCCAGCTGACGCGGGAAGAACTAGACGAACTCGCCAATTTTAAACCCAGTTTAACATACGGTCAAAAAGTTCAGGCTCCTCCTGAGGATTTTATCCCGGCACATGTGGGTTTTGACAAGAAAGTGCTGCTGTTTTTGGGCTACTTCAAGCAGACGGTTCACGAATCTGCCGACGAGTATTACAGAGTTCGTCCGGTGAAGATTTATTATTATTTAGAAGACGATTCGATCGCTGTAATTGAACCGATGGTTGAAAACAGGTAGGCTTATTATTGTTTATAAATATTGTGCTGGGAATGTGTTTAGTGTTACAGGTGTTAGAAAAGGCTGATTGGGGAAAGGATTGAAGTTTGGAAAGCTTGTTTTTAATTATAGCAGGGGCATGAGTAGTTTAATGCCCATAGCAATACATCAGCCATTGCACTGCATGCATGCATATATTTGATTAATTAAGGCCCATTCATACGATACGACTATAGTCTCCCGAAAATGTAGCGTTGTATATTATTTCCCCAAGGTTGGCGAGAAAAATAAGTGGGATGAAGATTGCCATCTCAATGTGGCAATGTCACAAGAAGATAAAGCTCTTTGATTGGCTGGCTGAAATCTTGGCCAATCGGAGAGCTTTAGTTTGTGATGTCAGGATGGCAGCTGTCATCCTGCATAGTTTAAAAAATTGTATAAATCGTATAAAAACGACTTTTTTTCACAGTGGAATACCTCAAGGCAAGCTGATCAAACGACAACAACTGCCAAAAGATGACCTTGGCAATACCTGGCACTGGAAAGATCTCAATCTGGCCATCAATGTCACATTATATGGCAAAGTTATTCGAATTTGTAACTGTGATGAATGGACCAAGGTATGTGGAAACCTGAACTATTTAATTAATACATGCCTGCCATAGCAGATTTCATCCCCTTGGGGAGGCTCGGTTACAATGCGATTTGTCCCCCGGAGGTGTTACTATGTGTATGTGTGTGTGGGGGGGGGCAGGGACAATACCGCACCTGTAACCTTAGTGGTTGTCTGTTGGTGATAGACCCTTTCTCCTTAAATAAATTTCTTTCTGTAAAGTTCACCCCCTCCCCAATAACCTCTCCCTCTGACTATAAGCCCACCTCTCCAATAAAACCCTCTGCCAAGCTCACCTCCTCCCCAATAACCCCCTCTGACTAAGCCCCCTCTCCAATAAAGCCTGCCACTCTAATAAACCCCTTTCAATCTGTCAAGCACATCCCCTCTCCAATAACCCCCCCCCCCTCCAATAACCCCCTCTCCAATAACCCCTCTAAGCCTGCCACTCTAATAGACCCCTTTCAATCTGTCAAGCACATTCCCTCTCCAATAACCACCCCTCTGACCAAGCCTATGGCCTCCAAAGAGCACCCCCTCCGATTAAGCCCAACTCTCCAATAAACCCCTCTCTGACTTAATCTGAAGTCATTTCAACCTCACAGGAGTTCATGGCAAGTGAAGGCATCGAATTGAACCGTCCAGAAGAGATCGCGAGAGATCCATACACCGAAGGCAGGAAGCAGCCGCCTCGTAGCTACACCACGCCTTCAGAGTTCGATAAACTTAGACAGTTTTTGGTGATGGATCGGAAAGTGTTGAGATTTTATTGTGTCTGGGATGACAGAGACAACATGTTTGGTGAAATGCGACCATATGTAAGTTGAGGAGCATAAGATTTGCATATTTTGCCTGAGGCATTGCCGATTGGAACAACGATTAGGGCCGCCATACCAGATAGCTTTCCGTAGCGGCGCGAAAAAACAGCTATCCGATACGGAATGTACAACTTTCAGAGACCGAGCAAAACAACATTTCTCCGTTGCAATAATTCATCTGAAAATAGCGTTCCTAAAACTACGAATAGATGTTTTTCACGTCGCTTCGGAAAGCTATTCAGTACCTATAGATCTCTGTGATTACATATTGAGAAAATTTTAAAAACTCGGTGTTTTGAAAAGTTCGTAATTTGTTCCTTTGTTGAAAACACCACGTTGATGTATGCAGTGGTAACGCATTTTATCCTCATTAAATCTTCGCAAGTCCAACTGTCCAAGTAAAAGCAAGAGCAATAATGAGGATCGTCAGTGTTTTGCACCAAAAAAAAGTTGAGTTCGTCAATGAATTCTTAGATTCTTCATTACTATTCCTAGATTCTTTATTACTATTCCTAGATTCTTTATTACTATTCCTAGATTCTTCATTACTATTCCTAGATTCTTCATTACTATTCCTAGATTCTTCATTACTATTCCTAGATTCTTCATTACTATCTCGTGGACGACACGGTCGAGGTTCGTGAGGTTCACAGTGCTAACGATGGAAGAGATCCATTCCCTGTTTTGATTCAAAGACAGAAACTGGCTAAGGATAGGAACGCGACTACATGTAAGATCATTCATGAATACATAAGTGTTAATATACAGTTATCTGATTATTATAGAGGTTCAGATTTGAGTTTTAAGTCAGTTTTCCACTTCAGTAGTTGAAGTCAAATCTGCACCCCTTAATTATAATTATGAAACCTTTACCTTTCCAGCCTCGTTTCCACGTGCCGTGTTGGAGCTGACAGAAAAAGAGATCAGTGATTGGTTCCGTCCCTCAGACTTGATGGTGGGTCGTACGGTGACCATGTTAGGACGCAGGTTTCTCTTGTATGATTGCGATCAGTTCACAAGGGAATATTATGCAGAAAAGTTTGGTGTGACTGATTTCCCTCCTGTTGATGTCGCGGACAGAAAGGGTGCAGCACCAGAACACGTATGTATCTTGATAAATGCCAAAACTCTGTTTTCAAATGCCAAAACTCAGTTTTCAAATGCCAGAACTCCTTTTTCAAAAGCCAGAACTCCCTTTTCAAATGCCAAAACTGTTTTCAGATGCCAGAACTCCTTTTTCGAAAGCCAGAACTCCGTTTTCAAATGCCAAAACTCTGTTTTCAAATGCCACTCGGAACTTTTTTCAAAAGCCAGGATTCCTTTTTCAAATGGCAGAACTTCGTTTTCGAATGCCAGAACTTCGTTTTCAAATCCCAAAGCTGACGTTTATGTAAATCAAGACAAATCGTGATTAAACATTTATAACTGATTTCTTTTGAATTTTCTTCATGAATTATTAATGATATTTTAATGACAGATACATAATTTCCTTTCAATCGTTTAGGTAATTCCTCCCTACAACGGCTTCGGATCCCTGGAAGATACGCTGCAGTCCTGTTTATCCTTGATCCCGCAACCGCCCAAGAAAGATTTCATTCGAATGTTGGAGAACGATAACAAAGTTTTACGTTATTCTGCCGTCATGGTACGTGCGGGTAGATTTGCAGTAATGATAGAGCTATCCAGTATAAATAAAGTTAGTTTAGTTTAGGTTTCCTCCTGTAGTAACACTGGACCAATAAGAGAAGATCCTTACTGGACCTCTGGGAAGAACAGTTTAGAACTGATAGAGCTATCCAGTATAAATAAAGTTAATTTAGTTTAGGTTTCCTCCTGTAGTAACACTGAAACAATAAGAGATGATCCTTACTGGACCTCTAGGGAGAACAGTTTAGAACTGATAGAGCTATCCAGTATAAATAAAGTTAGTTTAGTTTAGGTTTCCTTCTGTAGTAACACTGGACCAAAAAGAAATGATCCTTACTGGACCTCTAGCAAGAATAGTTCAGAACTGATAGAGCTATCCAGTATATAAATAAAGTTAGTTTAGTATAGGTTTTCTCCTGTAGTAACACTGGATCTGGGGAGGACTGTTTGGAACTGATCGGTAGAGCTAACCCGTCTGTTGTAGGCCTGTGACGACTTGCGCTGTTTTAAAAGTGTAGCAGAACTGTTGTTCCCAGTTTCATAAATAGATTGTGTATATCATGAACAGACGGTATAAATCTTATTTTTTCCTTACTCCCCAGGAGTCGGTACGACCGGAGGACAGGGATCGCAAGTTCATCATAAGCTACCGGCTTTCCGATGACATGATGACAATATACGAACCCCCGGTACGAAATGCCGGTATGCTGTGTGGCAAATTCCTACAACGTACGCGGGTACAGAAACCCGGTACCCCCACCGACAACCCGGAATTTTATACCCCCGGAGATTTTTGCATAGGCGCCAGGATTCATATATTTAAACACCGGTTTATAATCACCGATGCTGATGAGTACGTGCTCAAATATTTGGAGGCTAACGCGGATAAATTTCCCAAAGAGACTATTGATTCGATTCGTCAGAAAGTTGGGAGATCTTCAGGTTTGGGGCAAGGAAATTTGAACGGTGATAGTGGAAGGATGGATAAACCGGAGGGAATTAAAACGGAATATCAAAGAAGGTAAGCGCTGAAATTAACACGCAAAAATTTCACATCTTTTAGGAAGCCGTCAAAAAGTTGTGTTCGCATTGCTTTTCCCAAGTTGTCAACAAGTGTGGAACAACTCGTTGACGGTTGTAACAACCTTGTTGATATTATCAGACTTGTTGCAAGGTTGTTACAACAAGTCCGATACAGTCATGATAGAACAATGTTGTTACAACCTTGTGCTGTCAACCTTGTAACATTCTTGTTATATCATGACTGTATCAGACTTGTTAGAACAACCTTGTAACTAGTCTGATAATGCCATCAAGCTTGTTACAAGTTGTGAACAGCTTGTTCCAAACTTGTTACAACAACTGGGAACAAGCAGTGCGCACACAAGTTGTCGACAGCTTGTGAACAGTTTGTAACAAATTGTTTGCAGACCTGTAACAACTTGTGCGTTGTAGTTGTGACAACGATAAGCAAAGGGTTATTATGAAGATTTAAAATAATGCATAATGCATTTCTTTCATTTTTAGATTTTAAACTGAATAGATGAACATTCTTGTAAACGGAGTAAAGAAAATACCAGAGCTGCTTTAAGTCTTAGCAATATTTTTACAGGTCACACTACAATGCAGTTTACTGTATAAACATTGTAAAGCATGAATAATTTTTAATCTGGTTCAGATCGTACATTACTGTAAATATTACAAATAAAAGTAAGAATAGTTTGATGAACGATAACAATTCTTGTGTTGTTTGTTTTACGTGTTTTTGAGTCACGTTTTGCTTTCAAGATGTACCGTTGTACGTTTGTTAATTGCTGAAGGCAGAATGTCCGATCGTTTTAGTTTTCAGCTTGTTTGTTCTTTTTCTTTATACTTTTTGTTGAACTGTGATAGAATATCTACAACTTTCATATTGCCTGTGTCAAGTACCATGGCTTCTTTGTCAGCTGAAAATGGAATGGTATAAAATTTAGTTTGAAAGAGGCACATAACACAGACACAGTCCGGCATCACAGTATACAACGCCCAATTCACATTTTTAAATTATACGCATGTTCATGACACTGTTGTACAGAACGAAACAAAGGTAACCAAGCATTTATTGTGTTCGTGTACTCGCTGGTAATGGATATAAATGTGCGTTAGCTGGGAATTAAGATTCTTACTTAATTCAATTTTATGTCAGTCTATACTCTATAGTCTATACCTACCAAACTGGACTTCAATTTTAGGATCATTTTTCTTGTTGCTAATCTCCGAGTGGATTTGACATTTTGGATTGGAATCTCTGACGGTTTGTGTGTCCAAAATCCTCAAAAACTCCCTAGTATAAAATTCAGAAAAAAATATGAGTATTTACATCAATTACATTGCACATTTTCTTTCAAAAAGAATGGATTTAATGGTAGATGCTTAAATATTTATTAGGGATAAGAATAAGCAAGGGTAGCTTATGGGTATATTCAGACCTTGCAGAGGCTGTTTCCCATTGAAATGGATTAAAAACAACTTTAATTTTGGAAATAAATCTTAAATTCAACCCCTTTGCGGCGGCCATATTGTTTCGAAAACGTTCACGAATTTTGGCCACAAATCAATAATTTATTATCCCGCTTGTGATTGGAGGAGGAGACAAACGGATTGTAGTAATAGCCAATCAGAACTGATGTTATAAAATATTTTGACGACGAAAATAAATGAAATTCCTTCGACGGTGAGACGGCCATTGTTGAAAAGAACGTGTTGTTTTAAGCGTTCGTTTTGCCCTCAAAAACTGGGATATAACGCGAACTTTTTAATGAAATTTGAAGAAAACATGCCTCGTTCGAGAAGGCGACGTGAGGGGAGTTCAGAAGAGAGCAGCGTTGCAAGTTATCGGAGAAAAAGGCATCGACGTAGTTCGCCCTACGCTTCGCATTCGAGTCGCAGTACTTACCGAAGCCGGCGTTACGAAGACAGTAAAAGCAGTACTGGAAGTGGAAGAAGGAGGCCACGGAGCAGAAGTAGAAGTGAACGCCGACAGAGGAGAAGAAGAGATAGTCCTAATGACTCAAAATATTCTGTAAGTAACTTGTTTTATAGCGGAGAAAAATTCAAAAATTTTGCCTTTCTGCTGTTCGTTCGACTGCCAAGAATTGAAGGGACGAGCAAGATACATTTGTAATACTATTTGGGGTATTTTAACAAAAGCATTGGCCTTCTAACTTTTAAAAACCGATGGGAAACCAAATTTTAAATCACTGTTGAGTGTGGCACTTTTTTTAATACTATTTGGAAATCTCTGGTTTCAGCCAATGTTATCTTGAAATATGGTCAGCGATATTGTCTGTGGGCTCGAAATTTGTCAGAATGAAATTTTGATAACATGCGCCTAAAGCAGAAATGTGTAAAATGCCCCAGATGTATTACTTTATAGAAAGTCTGTTTAATAAAGCATGTTTAAAATTGCACAATATATGCATTTCACAAGTTCGGTATCTGGTTAATTGACTATTTTTAGGTTTAAAGGTAGGTGCCGTGTGGTAAATAATTCTGATAACTTAGCTCAAATGACTAGTTTGCTGAACTTGCTAGATGTGCATGTTGCTATTTACACTTCTGGTGCTATATTTGTGATTGTAAAAATCTGTGCTTGCATTATGATTCAATTATTGTAAACTCTATATGCAAAATATCACATGTCATACACATAATATCACATGCTTGTCATACTAGCAAAGTGTGGCATTTAATTGAGAATCAAAACTCACATGCCCTGCTTGTGTGTATATCTTTCTATATCTGAAAATGAAATGCTGAATTGAATGTCCCGTTAATGCAACTGCGACGATAATGCAATTGTTTCGATCAAATGGATGTGAATGAATTTCAATGAATATCGCATATCTGTCGAATTGCTGGCTGTTTGCACAAAACCGTTGATCACAACAGAAGGAAAGACAAGGGAGCGAAGAGAAGGGAAGGAAGGACGGAACAAGCCAAATGGTGCAGGATGATAAAGATGGTCACTTAAAGTACAAACCTGGCGATTGGTTGAATGAAAGATGTATTAAAATTTTTCAGTACTCTCTTTGTTTTGCGGTAACATTAGATATACTTAAAGATGTTTTGAGTGAGTTGCTGCCGTTGTTTAGACTTTAGATCAGGTTTCATAATGGTAATTGTTGAAGATGTTATGGGCTTATGGCAATGACTGGTGAATGGAATTTTGATAATACTAGATCGAGAAACACTGATAATACTAGAATATGTTGTGTTCTACAGTAGTTTTCTGAATTGTTTATGTATCTAAACTGCCTAAAAATGAGTAAAACTCTTTGGTGTTTCAAGCGAAGTTCTTCGTCCAACATTGAAGTGTTTTAATTTGGAGCAAATCAGTAGTCATTGCCAATGGTGTTATCATTATTAAACCTGACACTGAACAATTGAGGCAGGCAGCTTTCTCAAACATTTTTTGAGCTCTGAGATCCGTTGAAAACCAACACGAAATAATATTATGGTTGTTTGATTTGTACTTGACAGTCTTGACTAACAATGACTACACAGTTGCTTGTAATGAACTCATAAATCATCCTTTTGAAAGCATACTTCACAATAATTTTCTTTTTACGATGGTACAGTACCAATGAGATAAAGTAATATGCTTTTTAATTGAATGAAAGATCACATACTGATAGTCCATATAAACTGATTTCCACAATTTATTTTTTGCCTAAATACTTTATGAACACCATCATACAGTTCTTACAAGATGTAGATTTGTTTCAAGTTAAGTTTATAATCTTATTATAAGAAATGTGCTTTCTAAGAACTTCTTTTGAAGTACATACATTTCATCTTATTCACCAGTAATCCAGGCTGTATGGCGTTTTCTTTTTCTGAGAATCAAGACTAAACATCTGCCATATGAAACAGAACATTTTGTCACTTTGGTTTAGCAGCTGTTGAATTCGGGCAAATACATTAAAGTATTTTAACACGTAAAAGTGTCGTAATGTATGGCTTGCACAAGTTCTATACAAATGCGAATTGCACTATTACCGCACTATACAAATTGTGAATATCCCTAGCTCTGATTGGACAGGCAGGTACCATGCTACACGCCTCATATATATTCTTCTGTTGGCGCAATTACGATTTCTTTCAAGAATATGTATTGCTTTTATTTCAGAGTTGGATTCTGTTCATTTCTTGCTTCATTATAATATATTGATTTTTTGTGTTATTTAGATAAAATTCTTAGTATGCTAGGTGAAGGCACGTTTGCCAAGTGTTTGGAATGTTATGACAGGTAGGTTAAAAAATAAGAATTAAGAGGCAATTTTTTTTCAATGTCACGTATATTCAGTGAAAAGTGTTCAAAACCTAAAATCTTTTTGGAGTTCCTCTCAAAATTACTTTGCTTTAGCTTTATTCTCTAGTTTATAGAGTTAGCAACCTGTTTAAATGCATCTGCCGGTTGAGAAACATAAAATAATAGTTAAAAATTGTCAATTAAAATACAATTATCAATGATGCTTTAAAATTGATGCCATATTTACACTTTTACAGCCATGTAAGCAAAACTTACTGAACTTCAGACATCATTTTCTCTTTGGCATATAAAACATTACAGATAAAACATTAAACATACTTTTTAAGTTTGTTTGCCGATTGAGAAACGTATCGAAAAATAAAAATTTTGAATTTAGTCATAACGTCAAGTGGTATATTAAACGCATTAGTTTTGAGTGTGTGTTATGTAACATACAAAAAAATCTCATAAATAGTAACCATTTACTGACACAGTGCCTCCAATTGTACCCTAGTATCTTATTTTATGAAGAAGCTTTCGTGGGTAAGGATCATAGATATCTTATATACACTAGATAGCGCATCTTTTGTAGTAAAATTGAAGCCAAGAATATTCCAGCGGTTACCCCCATTTGAATAGATGGTGGCCATGTTGGTAGGAAAACAGCAATAACTTTCATCATTTGAATAGTTTAAAAATGTATTTGGAATAGGTTTAACTTAATGTTTAAGTTCTCTGTTTAATGAAATAGAAAACATACGAATCTTCTCATTTCATGATAATATCCTGAGTCTGCAATCACGGCTTCAATTTTTGAATTGCAGAATAATTAGATGCACTATCTAGCCTATATTAGATATCTGTGGTAAGGATGCAATACTTTTCGGCAATTTCAGGTACCATAGTTGCATTCCTACCAACGAAAGCTTGTTCATATTATTGGCACCTACACTGGCACAGACGGTTCAAGATTTGTTATTTTAGCCTGTCTAATATGTTAATTTTTTGTTTAGTTCCACAAGACAAACCGTTGCTGTGAAAGTAATTAAAAATGTTGATAGATACAGGTAACAAATTAATTAAGGGCTTATTTCCAAGCCTTGAAATTTTACATTTTCAGCACTGTCCAATGTTATACTAGCAACTTGAAATCAGCTATCCACCCGGACAATCTAGTATCCCACATTCGAATAATGGTTATTCTAGTTAGCAGTATCAAAATGTTGAAGCAAAGTTCAAAATTCAATGTTGGTTCTCTTTTGGGATACTGCAAATTTTAAGCCCAGAGTCCTATATTGCCATAACAAATTTTACAGGCAAAATATCAAGTATACATTTACAGTGATTTCAAACACCGAAAAGTATGTTGAAAACAGCACATTTACGGACCTTGAGCTTCCCCTGCACTAACATCTTATTGCCTTTTAGGGATGCCGCTAAAATTGAAATAAAAGTTCTGGAAAAAATTTGCCAGAGGAATTCTGCAGACAAAAAGTAAGAGTGATACAAAGTGAAGTTTTATCACAGAATAAAGACCAACAGCATAACTGCTGCCATGTCATGATTTGCAATGATTTGTCATCAAAGTGCTGTCACCATGTTCCTAGCCAGGAGAGGCATTCACCTCCCTGAATTTTGCCATTGAATGTTTTTTAGGGGGTGAGTGCCTTGTAAGTGCACTGACTAGGAACGTAGCGACAAAATCAGAGGCAAAACCAAGAAGTCAGTCGTTTGTAACCTCTCTATTCTGTGGCATTATGCTTGAAGTGTTTTTTTTTGAAAATAATTCTTTCATGGAAGAATTCATTTTTTTTCTAGCTTATGTATAATGTTGGTTGATTGGTTTGATCATCATGGTCATATATGTTTGATATTTGAAAGATTGGGTCTGAGTGTTTTTGAGTTCATGGTAAGTTTGGGGACCAAGTAACTGATAGATGAACCAAGTACACAACCAACTGACAGTCTCACAGTGGAATTTGGTTATGGTTCTGTTGGTGAATGACTCCTAAATTCTTGTGAATTTTCATATTTTTCTAGAAAGAGAATAGCTATCAAGGTTATCCTTTAGATCAAGTTCGACACATTTCCTACCAACTAACTGCAGCAATAAAATGTAAGCTTCTAATCTTCGTGTTTGTTTTACACGTTTCTCCTGATCTTTTTCCAAAGTATCTGTTTAGATTCATCTCTTTTAACTAAGTATCTTATAAATTTTCATAATTTTTCTCCTCTAGTTTTACACAGTATGTCTCTTTGTCACACTGACTTGAAACCAGAAAACATGTTATTTGTGGATTCATCATCTGATTTGTTCCGCAATGAAAAAATGGTAGGTTGGATGTAGGAATGTTCGGTATGAGAAATTTCCGGTATCGGTATATCGTAAAAATTTCTACCGGTTTTCCTTTGATAAGTGTAAAGTAAATTTCTTTAATTGAAGTTTGAAGGAAATTTTGAGTAATTCTAAAAGGGAAAATGATAATTTCGAACATGTTTCGAACGACATGCACGTACTCAGTGTAAAATGTCATTGAAGTGGAAATTCTAAATCTTTGCAGTAGAAAGTTCTTTGAATTGCCATTCAGTAGTAAAATAAAGGTTATGGTTTCGCCCATATAGTTGGTAAATTTAACACGGTAATGTATACCAAAAAATTCCGGTATATCCGAAATTTTTGGTATATCGATATGGTTGAATATCCGGTATCGATATACCGATATTGATTTAATACCGATATTTTCGGTATATCGGTATACCGAACAGTCCTAGTTGGATGAGGAAAAAAAGATGGGTGTCACCAAGCACTATATCATGCAGCCTGCAGTTAGAGACAGTTTAAGACTCTCAAAAGATGAATTACCGTTCAGGTTTTTTTTTCTACAACCATTCCAATAGGAGAAAAATCCTCCACAAGTTGTTTGATTGTCTGTCATTTGGATGAAAAGTCATGTGATTGCAAACAAAGAAAAAAAAAGAATTGAGATTGAATTGTTTAATTTTCTTGTTATGAGTGTCAACAATTTTAGGTTCTGCTGTCCTGAAGTGCTTACTGAAAGCAATGTGGGTTGGGAAGTGAAATTTTGGCTAAGGCAGTGGACTTGTGTGGGTAAAGTTAATATACATAAATGTTTTTCAGAAGACACGTGATAGAATTGTTCGAAAGCCGGATATCAAGGTCATTGATTTTGGTTCTGCAACATTTGAAGATGACCATCACAGTAGGACTGTGTCAACGCGACATTACCGAGCACCAGAGGTGGTTTTAGGTAAGGATATTTGTTTTAAAGTTTATGAGTTCACAGCCAAAAATTTATGAGTTCATGGCCACCATGTCGATGGACAACTCTTATGCGTTTCTTTGAACGAACTTAAGACGTTTAGATAGATAGATAGATACTACTATTACTACAGTTTTAATAGCTACTGCCTTGTTTTTACATTTGTGTAGAATTAGGGTGGAGCTATCCATGTGATGTATGGAGCATTGGATGTATTATGTTTGAGTTATATACTGGATTCACTTTATTTCAGGTTAGTAGCAAGCTCTTTCACTGTTTAGGTTTTGCCATATTGTGGCACTGAATTGTTAAATTGTTTATTTCAGACGCACGAGAACAAAGAGCATCTTGCAATGATGGAAAGAATTCTCGGGCGGTTACCTTCGTCAATGTGTTGGGAATCAAAGTATGTTCATATCAATAGACCTTGTGCATAATGACGTCACAAGGATTGATGCCCGCGAGTTATGCTGGTCTTAGTATAGCCCGGGAAAATTAAACAATTCAAAATGGCCTCTATCGAAATTTTCCCAGGCAATGATTACTAAGAACGGCATTCCTCGCGGGCATCAAGCCTTGTGACCTCATTATGCATAAGGTCTATTACTGTGATATACTTAATACACACGGCTTGCATATAATCTATTTGTTATTTTTCTAGGAAAACGAAGTATTTCTACAAAGGAAGATTAGATTGGGACGAGAGAAGTAGCGATGGGAAATACGTGAGAGAGAACTGTAAATCATTACGAGTAAGAATATAATGTGTACATTAAAACCCGCATATAAGAACCTAGAATTTAAAAACCTGAAAACTCCTTTTTCAAATGTCATAACTTCTTTTTCGAATGCCAAAACTCAGTTTTCAAATGCCAAAACTCAGTTTTTAAATGCCAAAGCTCAGTTTTCAAATGCCAAAACTCAGTTTTCAAATGCCAGAATTCAGTTTTCAAAAGCCAGAACTTTTGCTAAAATATTACCTGCTTGAAACCCAAGAATTGCAGATTTTTAACCAACGCCTTTTCGTACATACACTAACTATTGTGCAACGTATTCGTTTTAGAAATACGCTAAAAGTAAGGAAGAATCCCACCAAAGTTTTTTCGATCTCCTGGAGTGCATGTTGGAATATCAACCTGAGCAAAGAATTACAGCTGCCGAAGCTTTAGAACATCCTTTTTTTGACCAAATGTGCTCTCCGAGCAGAACTAATAGCAGTTCACCACGCACGAGCAGGTGACAGGCGGGGAATTTTGAAGAGGAAGACAAGAGTCACCACCGGCAGATAATCAGAGCTGTGGAAGAATTAGAAGCATTTCGATATATACATACATAAACGGGAATAGGTGACATAATACAGTGAAGTTTTGAAGAAGGTGATTTGAATGATCAGGGTGAAGGCAAGGATCAGGGTGAATTACTGAGGCAGAGAAATCTCCAATATATGCATACATGCATACATACAACACCAGCAGAGAATCATAGCTGTGGAAGAATTAGAAGCATTTCCTTCTCCAAGCAGGACTGATAGCATTTCACCACACACCAGGCCATACAGGGAGACGTCGATAAGAATGAAGAGAAAACTCACAACGAAATACCAGGAAGAAATCTATGAGTATTCCACGTATACAACACCAGCAAAGCTGACCCTATATATATATCGTTTCTGCTAACAACAGCCTTACCACTGGGACCCTAGGGTGGAGTTAACCAGACCCGAGGAAGCACTGTCGTGCAACAGATGAGATGGCAATCAACTTACACAGTTTATAGTTTATTATATCTTGTACTCGAGCATTCACAGTTGTAGTTTAATGTTTGTGTTTCGTTAAACCTGGTTTCCATATTTGGTCGTAATAGTCGTAAAAATAGAGTCACGATCTTTCTCAACGGCCAGTTTCTAATAGTTTATACCTGTAAACCACATATAAATCATAAGTATTCTCAAGTTATAATCACCCCGCGTATTTTCAGTTCTAATTTCGGCCATCGCCTATCGAAGGGAAGATGGCTGTGAAACTCATTAGAATAAGAATATAATTCCTTATCTATGTTAGTCAACGTTTATTCATAAACCTGGTCGTTTCACCGTCACGTGTGTATTGTATTTTTACAAAATCTACCAAAGCAATTTCCAGTTTCCCTATTGTTCGAGTCATGGATAGGTGACTTTCCTAAAATATTGCTATTGGTTAGTTGGGCAAGAATACAATACACACGTGACGGTGAAAGACCAGATTTATGAATAAACGTTGACCAACATAGATAATGAGTTATATTGTTATTCTAATGAGTTTCACAGCCATCTTCCCTTCGATACGCTATGTTTCGGCTGATGAGAAAGATCGTGACTCAATCTTTACGACCATATGGAAACAACGCCTTAGTACAATGTTTGTGTTTCGCGAACAAAGTTTTCCTTGACAAATTTTCCCTTAACAAGTTTTGTTGGTGTGTACGGCAAAAAATGGACAATTTTTCCTTGCCAAGAAATTGACAATTTTTCCTGTCATGCCAGCTTTTGGAGAAGGAAAATTTGTTCGCGTGTACGGCCGCCAAGGAAAGCTTGACAAGTGCACAAGAAATACTTGTGTGGTATTGGCGTGAAATAGATATTCAACACCATTTCATGAAACAAAACTTGTCAAAAGGGAAAGTTGTCAAGGGAAACTTGTTCGCCGTACGTACGGGTAGCTCCTTAGACGTCGTGCATATGATAATGTGAAAGTTTATATCGAGTATTTTTTGTTCCTCAATATAGTATTTTGTATGATCGCTCGCCAAAGCTATCACATGTAAATTATTTTGTATACAATACAATCACAATTGAAATATATTTTAATTTATGTTTCATAATAAATCTGATATACAAATGATAAAGTCGTCGTATTTTTAGTAACTTGTGCGTAAAATGCAACCATTCTGAAATGAATGACATGCATAAGGTTTCGATCTTACTAATATCTAATCTCCAAGTGATAAACCCTTTTCACGTATGCTGTGATTTCCTGTATGCTGTGATTTCCTGTTCTATCTAAAAGCAAAATTAAACGCCGAACGAAAACGTGAATTTCAGTTTTATAAAGTTAATAAATTGCATTCAATGGTTTGGCGGGAAAGGACATTAGCATACTTCCCGCCCGTGGGCCAATCAGAAAGCATGTTGGAAATATTAACCCGGTAAAATATTAAAAGTGTTCACTAATCGATAGATCTGGAAAACAATTAAACAAATGTCAGTATTGAAATTATGTGCTAGCCTGTCAACACTTTTTCGATATTTTTCTTGAATTTTTGGGCTTGAAATCGACAATTCAAGTGTAACTCAAGTGTATATTCCATTACAGCACTTGAAATATTAGCTGAGATGTTTACGAAAGTGGTTTAAATCCAAATTGAATATAAAGCAAAGTCCGCGTAATGGCTGAGGTATGTCGATTGTCAACCCGTCCAGCCGTTGTTGTAAACATGTGTCAGTTGCTTTACATATTTTGTGGTTTTCTGTTTGCTTTTTGCCTTCAATACGTCTGTTCTGTCTTTTTAGAGTCGACTAGGCTACATGTTAATGCTAGAAAATGGCAGTTCAAAAGATCTTGAACAAGTTCGCGTTGAGCTTCACAACGACGAGCTTATTGTACGACGCGATACCAGTCGCAAGAATACAAGTCGACCTTTAAAAAACGTATGTTTATACGATATTGTTATGTGCTTTTATTGATGTATGCTGTCTGTTTGTTGTATGGCCTGTACCCGGTTTGTTTACGGAAATCTAGACGTGTATTTTTAAACGGTAACCTTAAAATTGCATTGTAATGGGGTACTTTGTTTGTAGCATACATATTATAGTAATTATAATAAAGCCAGATTTTTATACAAATTTGCTTAAAATACTATGAGCCCTTTTAGGATGTTTTTTTTTACTGTCAAGGGAGACAATTTTATGTTTTTACCAGCTGCTCGCGGGTAGTATTCATGGCAAAATTGGATATTGTTGAATATAAACTTAGCTCTTTTATATTCACTGATAAGCAAATGAGTGAATTGCAAATATGTTTGCGCCTTATCATTGTCTCCTATAAAGTAATTAGCACCCCCATTTATACTTATTCTGTGCCTAGATAACTGTTGAGTAATGTCATTTGTTGCTAGTGACCTTGTAGCTTGTTTAAATTACAAGCAACTGCCTGAACTGAGGAATATTAAATACATCAGACTCCATCATATTGCTAGCTGTGAGATATATTAAAACAGGCTCTTGGCAAAAGGATTTTGTCCTGTGATCACAGGGCAAAATCCTCTTTGACTTGGCAACTTCCTTTTCTCTACCCTCTGGAATAGTGGAAGAGCCTGTTTCATCCTAAATCCATTGCTTATTGCTAATCCACCCCTCCCCATCGCAGAGTCTGTGGACTTGTTCTGTTAAAGTTGTTCCAGATGAAATCTACCTGTCTATTTGTCATGCTCAGTGAAAGCTACCTTATCCGGAACAAGTCTGTGAACTTATGCGATATGAAATCTATAAATCTATGAAAATTATTTAAGTATTTTCTTCTGGAGCTTCTGCGCTCCATGTAAACAGCCGTGAAGTAAAAGAAATAGGAGACATTATAATTAAGCAAGCAAACAAATCATGCTGGCATAATTTAACCCCCTGCTCAGTTTTGCTTTATCACGAAGAAAGTATAATGTTTATCATGCTAATTTTATCAGATTTTGTAATCAGATAAGATATAATACTATTGTACATTGAATGTTATAATATATAGGTTTGGTTATCTGTTATTTGGTTTAAAAGCATTGCAGTATGATACTGGAAGAATAAAAGCGGCTAGTCGTCATTATACCTAAACACTTTGCAAAATTCACAGCAAAACTAGGTTTTCATATTTGAACACTGACATTACAGCAAGTATTATATATTTAAATTATATACAGTGACCCTATGGGGGGCATTTTTAATTGACATGTTTGGGAGTCCAATGATTCCTTAAGTTGTTTGGTAGATCAAATTGAAAGCACTCGTATAAAACTAAGGTGAAATTATAATATGCAGTCAACTGCATATTGCAGGAATATAAGGCCCTATGCAAGGATTAAGTGCAATGCTGGAGCGGTGTCTAAATCAATGAAGTTTGGCAGGTTTTGATTAAGTTCGACACGACCCGAAGATGCGACAAGACAAGTCTATGCGACACAGGTTTGACGTTGATTTAGACGCTGTGCTTTTCATGTGCCGAACCTAATGCATAATTATTTTTTAACTTTTTAATATAATTATCAATATATTGTCCACGCAATTTGGAATGGTACAATTAAGTTTGACGTCTAAATCAGTTTCCGATATTTTGCCGTATCTACAGCAATCAGATTCGGCGCATGAAAATTTTGCCATCTAAGCCGGGCCTCACCCCAGTCACAGACGTCAAATACACTGGATCACCAACACTCCGATATCGGTTATTTTAATCCAGGGTACAGCGTCAGCAATCCAGGGTTCACCTTCAGCAAACAGCCATGCAAGCAAAGACCCAATTGAGAAGGTGTGTCTTTAATTATAGAGTGTAATTAACTTTAACGGAATGGAGGGTAATTATAACCTTAATGAGAAGGGGTGTAATTAACTATAACAAGATGGAAGGTAATTATAACCTTAACAAAAAGAAGTGTTATTAGCTTTAACGAGGAGTCTAATTAGCTTAACGAGAAGGAGTCTAATTAGCTTTAATGAGGAAGAGTGTAAAATTAGCATTGCGAGAAGGAATCTAATTAACTTTAAGGAGAAAGAGTGTAATTAGCTTTAATGAGAAGGAGTCTAATTAGCTTTATCAGAAGGAGTCTAATTAGCTTTGACGTGAAGGAGTCTAATTAACTTTAACGAGGAGGATTGTAATTAGATTTAACAAGGAGTCTAATTAGCTTTAATGAGAAGGATTGTAATTAGCCTTAACGAGAAGGAGTCTAATTCGTTTTAATGAGAAGGAGTGTAATTAGATTTAATGAGATGGAGTCTAATTAGCTTTGACAAGGAGGATTGTAATTAGCTTTAATGAGAAGGAGTGTAATTAGCTTTAATTAATGAGGAGGATTGTAATTAGCTTTAATGAGAAGGAGTCTAATTAGCTTTGACAAGAAGGAGTCTAATTAGCTTAATGAGAAGGAGGCTAATTAGCTTTAATAAGATGGAGTATAATCAGCTTTAATGAGAAGGTATGTAATTTACTTTAACAAGAAGGAGTCTAATTAGCTTTAACGAGCAGTGTAATTAGCTTTAACAAGAAGAGTGTAATGAGCTTTTTAATGAGAAGGAGTTTAAGTAATGTTTATGTGAAAGAGTGTAATTAACTTTAATATGAAGAAGTGTATAATTCCACCGTTGAACCTCATCATTTCATCTAGGAAAGAACAGTTGTTTTGAAACGAGAATCTAGTGGTTTGGGAATAAGTGTAAAGGTACATTGTAAAACAATAAATTTTCTAAAAAATGTGTCAAGAAAGAACCACTTTCGTTTAGGAAACAATTTCCATTTTAGCCTCTTATTTTTCTATTTATCTTCTGTCTTTTCAGGGTGGTTCAGAAAATAGAATTCCAGTACTTATTTCAAAAATATACGAAGGTCAAGCAGGTATAGGCAATTTCTTTTTGCTCTTCAGTGGCTTTAAAGACACTGTTCAGCCTTTTAAGGTGTATTTAAGGTATTTTTAAGGTGCATTTCAGCTCTTTTAATTGAAAAAAACTAACTAGGAAAATCAATTAAGCATAATTCAAGATCAGCCAACTTAATGTTTTTAACATTTTAAAACATTTTTATTGGTAAAAACATTGAGTTTACTTATCTTGAATTATGCATAATTGATTTTCCTAGTTCGTTTTTGAAATGGGTTGAAATGCACCTTAAAACCTTCATTCAAAAGGCTGAACTATGCCTTTAAAACTAACTTTGGAATTTTATCTTTCATTAATGCTACTTTCTAATGTTCACTTTAGCTGACAAAAATGGGCAATTAAACATTGGAGATATAATTCTAAAGGTATCCCGATTTTGCTTTGTTATATTTGGGAGAAAAAAATCCAAATAATATGTTTGTTTATTATATTAATGTTTTCAATAATCAGGTTGATGGCAAAGATATGAGAAATGCAACACATGACGATGTGGTAAATTGCTCTAGCTTCATAATCTGTTGATATTTGCTGTATACAGGGTGTATAAAAAAAAAGGTAATCGAACTTCAGCGCGCTATTGTATCTGAATTACTCTAAGTATGAACGAGATTTTTTCACATTCGGAAAGATCATGCTATTAGCTGTTAAATGACATCTTCTTCATGCCAAATGGATAAAAAATGAGCAAATACGAATCCGATAAAAAATGTTAGTCAGAATAGCATATTTTCACCGTTGAGAGTTAGGTCTAAAACCATTGAAAATGAATTCCCTTTAGGACTTAAGTTGATCAATTTCACTTCATTAAACTGCACACATATTCATAATCTTAGCACGTTCGTGATTAATTGATTTTTTCTTTTGTTATGCATTGTTTTAATTAGGCACAGAGGTGAAAATATGCGATTTTGACTAACATTTTTAATCGGCCTTGTACATGCTTATTTTTTCTCCACTTGGTATAAAAAGCATGTCATTCAATAGCTAAAAGCCTGATCTTTCCGAATATGAAAACCAATTGTTCATACGCATAGTAATTCACGTATAATAGCGCGCTGAAGTTCGATTACCTTTTTTTTTATACACCCTGTACATCGTAGATTGTATGTAAACAAACAGCGTTAAATTTCCAGGTCGAAGCCTTGAAGAATGGCGGAGATTGTGTGACATTGGTTGTGAAGCATTTAAAAACAAGTATTTAATATTAAAATAATGATTACTGGTAATTAATTTATGAGTTGACGAACATCAGTCGTTTCAAGTATGGTCTTACTTTTTATTCTTTAGTTACTCCGTATCTAAGACAAGCCGCAGCAGTTGGTAAGTATACATGTCTTAAAGTGCAAATTCAGTGGTGAAGCTGTGTTTGAACAACCTGAAAAAGATATAAAGCACCTCAGCATTTAAAGTGAGAGCCTGTTCGCAGGCTATTAAAGTGAATGACCTTTGTTTGGAGGATAATGTTGTTCCACAATGCTACGAACTTCCAAAGAAGGGTTGCATTCTTTCATTTATTTGATTGAAGTTGGTATGTTGTTTGGTGTTTATTGTGACAAATTGTTTTTTAGGAAAGGAAGAAACAGAGACTCATTCAAACGAACTAGAATCATCTTCTAACAAGGTCAATCCAATTTTTTCTTCAAACTAATATTTCTAAGTATTAAAAGTCACGCGCAAAATCTAATTTCAAGTTTTGTACATAAGATTCTGCATTTACATTTCTATTAAACATGTGTTGAAATCAACTTTTATTGCAAGTTGAGGCAATTTTGTTGTCCATATTGCTTCACCTTAAAGAGACTGTTTCATAATCTATTTTCCACACAGTCCCCGGAGACATCTTCCAACCGTTCGTCGTCATCAATGAGCGAAACTGTAGTGGAAGAAATAACAATACCTCTGGATATGGCCTCGTTATCACAGTACAAGACTGGCGAGGATACATTGAGGTTAGGGTTACTACTGGATAGCTCTACCAGTTCTAAATGATTCCAGCTATATAGCAGGCAGAACGTAAGACGTAACAGCTGTCTACGGCAATTTTGACAGTTTCCACGGCATTTTTCAAATTACTATAATAAACTTTAATTTTATTGTTACTTTGGATTTTTGACAAGCTAGAAACATGTCTACGTATTTCTTTAGTGTTTTTTTTTTCGAAGAAAACTTAGACTAAACTAGTGATTTACGCATGAATTGATCAACATCTGAATTCAAGTATCAAAATAGTAATGCACAGTGAATAGTATAAAAATTGCAGTATACGGCAAAAAATTGCCGTCGTTGCCGCAATGATTCACGGCATTTTGTTCTCCCTCTACGGCAATTGCCGCGATTGCCGCGATAAAATTCGAGCCCTGAGCTATAGACTAAATTTTGATCCAGGCAAGAAGAACAAAATCCATCACCATTAGTAAAATTGCAAAGTTTAGCAGCGAAATTTGTATTACGCACGGGAAAATGCGCCACATTTGGGCCGAAAGTGGTGCATTTTCCCGCGCGTAATACAAATTAATACAAAATTTGCTAATTTCGCAGGGCTATATTTTCCTCATTTTACAACATTTCGCAACCAAACTTTGCAATTTTACTAATTTTGACATGCTCTTTCTAACTGTGGTGATGGATTTTGTTCTTCTTGCCTAGATCAAAATTTAATCTATAGCTGTAATAATCTATTATGGTTCTTAACGGTTTGGTATGGTTCACCCTTTATTGATAGAGTCAAACTGGAAGCACTCTTCTCAAATGTGATTGAGAAGAAATTATAATGAAGCAACTGCGTATTGCTGGAATAAATATACCCTTTTCTTTAGAGATGGTTTCGAGGTGATCTCGAAAGATGGTAAGGTTGCCGTGACGTTGTTCAGCAACCAACCCGAGGACCTCACCGTCTGGTATAAAGCTGTGAAGAACAACATCATTATCTCCGCAAGACAAATGGTAGGTTCCTCGCCTGCCTGCCTAACTAAACTAACTTTAAACTGTTCTTCCTAGAGATCCAGTAAGAGGCATCTCTTATTGTTCCAGTATCTCTGTTAGTTCTAAACAGTTCTTCCTAGGGATCCAGTAGGAGTCATCTCTTATTGTTCCAGTATCTCTGTTAGTTCTAAACAGTTCTTCCTAGAGATCCAGTAAGGGTCATCTCTTATTGTTCCAGTGTTACTACAGGAGGAAATCTAAACTAAACGAACTTTATTTATACTGGATAGTTCTATCAGTTCTAAACTGTTCTTCCTAGAGGTCCAGTAAGGATCATCTCTTATTGATCCAGTGTTACTACAGGAGGAAACCTAAACCAAACTAACTTTATTCAGACTGGGTAGCTCTATCAGTTCTAAACTGTTCTTCCTAGAGGTCCAGTAAGGATCATCTCTTATTGTTGCAGTGTTACTACAGGAGGAAACCTAAACCAAATTAACTTTATTTAAACTTGGTAGTTCTATTAATTTCCATCCTTTAATAGTCATTTATGTATTTAATAGATAAGATCTTTGAATTCTACTCTTTCTGAAGATGAACAGGTAAAAATACTTCCGTATGAATAAAGCTTTGGAGTTTGCTATGAAGTTTTTCGTTTAAACCTTGGATTAAGCTAGTCAGCCCCAAGATTATATATCGTAATATGATCTTATATCTTGCTGTTTCCAGATTGTGTTTATGAACTGGGTATGGGAACGATGTTATCAAAGGGGTCAACGTCAAACGTGGTATAGAAAGATGCTAGCAATCAAAGGAAGCGAGATATTGTTGTTTAATCGAGCTCCTGTGAGTAATCAGGTTTCTGTCGTGCGGGCTTGTCGAAATGATGGAAATTCTTTAAAAAAAACCAACAAACATCGGTGTTTCGAGCTAAGGAAGTTGGACGCAAATTACCTCAAAATCTTCACTACTCTCTGAACGTATTCTTCGCGTTTTTTAGAGTTCAATAAGAGATTGGTCAAGACAAGAATTTGCTTATTCCTTGATTGAGATCGAACATAATGTTTGTAAGGTAGGTTCAGCAGGGCTCAAAATATCGGGATATAGGTACCATAACGACTGTATCACCAACATTGCTCTGCAATTCTAAATTGTCTTGCGTATTTTAATGATGTAAATATATTTAGCAAGACGATCTGTTGGACAAGAGAAAACATTGTTTCACCATTGAAAGTACACAGAAGAAAAAACATTACTTCGGAGTAGGTATGTAAGTACGAATCTATGTGCGAATCTTCTTTTGCCAAATCAAAACTGAAAAGAACGAACGCGTGCTCCAGCCCGATTTCCTGTCCTTGAAAGGCCCGATTCGTAGGCAAACAGTGCGCGCAAAGCAGGCTGGGCATTTCCCATTGTTTAATTGCTCCACACTCAAGTAACCACAAAGACTCGCAGTCAGAGGAAGAGATTATTTCGTTGGCCTCAGAGTGACAAAACGTAACAAAGCAACGGTTTTACTAACACTAACCCTACTCCAAACACCAACTCTAACCCTAACCCTAAGGACTTAACCCTACTCCAAATCTGTTTCTAAACCAATCTTGAAAAAAAAACGTTTTGACGAAATGTCATTCTGAGGTCAGCGAAATAGTTGATGCTCAGTCACAGATGTTGCTCCGTGAGTCGAAAATGCGATGGTAAATGGAAGCCAATAAATGAAGAAGTCTTAATGATGTTTTTGTAGATACACACGCAGATCTATTGGATTGGACAACGAAAATAGTAAACTCTGTCCGTATGACAGTGGAAAGAGTAAAGGCGAAGATCTACCCGGGTTCGTGGAAAGGTACAAGAGTTAAATTGCATTTGGACATTGAGGAAGGATTGAAGTTATACACAAGCGATGACAAGGTGATACATTCTTTATCCTTCATTATCCCTCTATGTCTTTCAAAATCCCTCCTTATTCACGTAAATTCTCATGTTTCGTGCCCAACCCTGGAAAGAGGTTGACCCCCAACCTGACACTAAATCTAACTTCGGCTAAGCGCAAAACATGAGGATACCTGAAGAGATATCTTATAATCCTTATGTTTAATATGTTACCTTTTTTATCATTTCCCTTTCATGTCTATTCTTATCCACTCATATCTTTTCTAATTTTTTACCCTCGTAACTAAATGAAATTCGCTGAAGTACTGTAGTGCTGTTATCATAATGAAATTGAGGCGCGCCTTTCTGAGTAAGGCCTCATTCTTTTCATTATATTATTTCACAATATCTTCGAAGTTGACCATCATCTGCCTTCCTGTAACACTTACTGAAATCCACCATTGTTTAGACGTTACTGTGGAGCCACAAGTTTTCTCAGCTTCGTGGATCATCGGACAATGGAATAACAAAACTTACTTTGCTCTTGCAACCTGAAACTGGTCCCGTCGAGGAAATGGTATGGTTGATGAGATCCTTCGGGCTTGAAATATATTTTTCGTTGTCGTTTTTCGTTCCTTTATTGAGTAAGAAATATTCATACGCTGCCGTGGTTGCCATTTGAACGTAGTTCAGACACGAACCACGACGGCTTATTGTAGACGGCTACCTACACTGGACCATCACGTTTGAGATATCTTTTTCAGGTGGTTCAGACACAAACCACGGCAGCTTATTATAGAATACTTCCTACATTGGACCACCACGTTTGAGATATCTTTTTCAGGTGGTTCAGACACAAACCACGGCAGCTTATTGTAGAATACTTCCTACATTGGACCACCACGTTTGAGATATCTTTTTCAGGTAGTTCAGACACAAACCACGACAGCTTATTGTAGAATACTTCCTGCATTGGACCACCACGTTTGAGATATCTTTTTCAGGTATTTCGGACACAGACCACGACAGCTTATTGTAGAATACAATCTAATTTGTTTACTTTCGTTTTCTAGGTTATAGACTTTGCAAACATCCGTGAGGTCATGTTGGCCCTGCTTTCATTTTATTCCGCTAAATTAGCGAACATCGATCCTGCATTTTTAAAGAATTTATAGATTATAGATCACAAATATTTTAATGCCATTTGAAATGTATAGGGCAGAATCCTACTGTATCTAACTTGCAGTAAATTATCGCAATACTGTTGACCCAATGCATGTTAAGAAGGCGAATTAAACCGACAGTTACAGAGTTGTAAAAATACAATACAAAACAAACCGTTGCCTTGTCTGTTTTGAATAATTTTTTAAAGGTTTCTTTTTAACTTTTATAAGTTAAATGTGATAGTGTTAATTTTATCATCGAAGAGTATTATGTAAAGGAAAATAGTTGTATAATGTAATAAATTTTATTGACTTATTTGATATATAATTGTCATTATACTTTTTGCAAGATTTTGCGCAAATTTGACGCACAAAATGCTAATGAGCAAAAACCGGAAGTGCTCGCAACAGGATGTCAACTACAGGAAGTTATAAATAGCGAGTCATAAAAAATACAAGAAAAGTATAAATCGTATAAATCGCATAAATCTGAATTTATTCTGCCTAATTTCGTCTCTTTTGCTTTGTGTTTCGACCGGCCATGGATGCTCAAGAGTCGACAATTTTAAAAGTGAAGAGCAAATTGGACTCCGATTCGCTTGACGTTGACAAGGTCGGTGGGAATATGTTACAAAATTTGCCTTCTAGTTTCGTAGAAGTGTTGCACTGTTTACATTCGGGTGTACTCTATTTGGGATTTTAAATCATCGGGATTGGGAAACTTTTATTTAATTTGTTCGTAAATTGTGTTGTCATTGTAATTTTTCATCACTAAGTGTTCAAAATGTGTACGATGTGGTTAGATTTGATAGCATTTTATATGTGAAAGCTGGATTTTAGTTCAAACGTTGTTTATATATATCACAAGAAAATGTTGCATTTATTTTTACATTGATAACCCAATAAAATTATATATGTTGTTTGTGCAAATGGTTATTGCCTAGCAAATATCTTTTATTTATTTATATGCTATTATATAAAATGCCATCAAGACTATCTAGCTTGTGACATATATCTTCCCATATTTCTCTTATTAACATATTAAGATGCAATGTGTTCTGAAGCATCTTTAATAAGCCTGGTTTCCATATGGTCGTAACGGTTGTAAAGATTGAGTTACAACCTTTCTTATAATAGTTTTTTTTACCTGTAAACCACTGGTAATTACCACATATAAATCATACGTATTTCAGCTAGCTGTTGAGAAAGATTGTGACTCAATCTTTGCAACCTTTAATTTATGACTACATGGAAACCGTACCATGGTTTTACTGTGTTATATCTTCTGTTGAGCATTAATAGCAGCCGTGTAGTAGTATCCCACGTACCGCAAAAGTAGCATCGCCTAAATTATTAACAAATGTTTTTATACACGTTAAGAACATCAAGGGTGGGTAGTAGCGAAGTAGTTGTAGTTCGCTACTGTAGCAAACTACAATTTTCAAGTAGCCAGTAGTTTTTGACTACTTTTTTAAAACAGTAGTTGTAGTCATAGCAAACTACATTTTGCCTAGAAATAGCCAAGTAGTTGACTATATACTTTTCAAACAGCGAATCGCTATTCGCTACTTTTTAAAATTGTTAGCAACCGTTCGTAGAATGTAATGATATTAAGACACGGTTTGCTTAAAAGATTATTTTATACAGTAAAGATTATATTTTAGCGCATTGAAAAGTGGCACTCCTGAACACTGTAGTGCTTACAAAAATGTTTCTTTGACCCTTTTTGTTTACTGTTGCTACTCGTAAGTCGATTTGTTATAGGTTAAATTACAGCCTGAGCCCAAATATCGTAAAACTAAAAAATATACACATCGCTACATTTTTTAAGCAGTAGCTGTATTCAGTAGCGAACTACTTTTGTTCAAAAGTAGCAGTAGTTGTAGCAGACTACATATTTTGAAGTAGCTGTAGTTATAGCGAACTACAAAAATTTTGTAGTCAACCCACCCTTGATGAACATGCTAGACCTAATAACCCTATAACCAATGTCTCAAACCACAAGGGTGGCAGGGTGGGAACTACCACACTTGGTGCAAAAGACAAAAGATGCTAAATCTCAAGCAACATGCCCATATAAGGGCGTAGCACCTCACCCTGGGCCCCCAGGGTGAGAAATCAGTTTATCGCTTCTTTCATACTTCAGCCAGCGAGAAACTATAATTCATTTTCTATTTTCAGATTTTAAAGTATCTAAGAGCCTTAGATGAAATTGTTATTGGTTTTGAAATACTTAAGGTGGGTTTAAAATTTATGCTTCATATATATATATGTTTTATTCAGTAGCGTAGCCAGCCAGACAATTTAGTCCCGCTATGCAAATATTTTTGTGTTCATAGGTTGTGAAAACAATCAATTTCTAAAGAAATGAATAATGATAATAATTTTGAATTTGCATAACGGGACTAAATTGTCAGGCTGGCTACGCCACTGGTTTTATTATGTATATATTAAGTTTGTTTAGTAGAAGTCGATTGAGGCATTGACACTACTGTAGCTTGCAAATGTTTTTTTAAATGTGAACTTTCATCTTGAGCGTCAAACAGGTCAGGCTAGCACGAGGCTAGCAAAAAAGTAATTCTGATGACCTTGACCCTACCCTAGACCCAGTCCCTCAGCAGTGTGTGAGAAAAACATTTTTGCCTCTTTCGTTCCTCAGAAAGTAACAATTACAGGTAATTGCCACAAGAAACCCTTGACCTTGTGCCTTCTTCATACCAGGTGATCTCGTGTTCGTATTTTAGCCAATCAGCGCTCAGAAAGGGTTGTCCGAATAGAAATCCATTTCGATGTATTCAGTCAAGTATATCTTTCGTTATTCTTTATGAAACTACTTGAAATTTTGTAATTGTGTTTGGTTATGAGAACTATAGCTCTGACAAAAATATGGAATCGAAATAAACTATATTACACTCGAGATATTCAGTTGTTTTAATCATAAAATGGATTTCTATTTGACAACTAGTGCCAGCACTTTTCCGCGTATCAAGATCATCTGCTAGTATCACTATAGGCATTTAAATTGACTCTCTTTCAGTCAACTGGCATAGGAAAAACTGTCAACAATTTAAGGAAGAAAGGGGGAAGTATTGCTCTCTTATCGAAAGCTTTGGTGAAGAAATGGAAAGGTTTAGTTCCTGTAGAAAGTGATAGTCCGGTAAAGAAGAGCTCACCATTAAACTCATTAAAGTCAGATTTCAAAACAGAAGGTTGCAATGTCTCGACAACTCCACCAAAGCGTTCACAAAATACTCCAAAGAAGGAGACCAAGGGTATAAAGCACAAAGAGAAACTGGTTGATGAGAAGTCAGATATTCAAGAAAATAAAGCTGTGAAAAAACAACATAAGGTAACCAAGGTTAATGTTAGATAAAACTGACGAAATAAGGATCAAGACACCTTCAAAAACTCTATCTTCATTAATATATACCTAAGTTTCCAATTCAAAATTGAACCCGCAATTAAAAGGTTCTACATAGCATTGAGTTGATTGTCTAAGTCATTGTTGCCTAAATCTCATTTTCCACTAGGTGAATTTGTTCACACGAAGCGAAAAACAAATCTTGGCAATGTGATTGGTCAGCGAAAAAATTCGCCGCGAAAAAGTTGGATCAGTTCCTACTTTTCAAGTTCCGAAAAAATTTGCCTAGTGGAAAATGGGCTTAATGCGTTGCATTGCATGGCATTGGATTGCGTTTGTTTGCGTTGCGCGCTGTTAAGTACGTTGCGTTATGTTTAGTTGTGTTGCGTTACGTTGTGTTGCGTTGCGTTGTGCTTCGTTTCGAACGCCGTGCTTCGTAATTCGTAATGTAAGCAAGGATCTAATTCCATGCCTAAATCTATCTCTCCCTAATAAAGGCTTCATCAACCATGCAACTCTGTGATCTGGGCTTTGTGTCAAAAGCTCCAGCGCATAGTCCAAGAAAAAAACTAAAGACCAAACATTCGACAGTGGTACCCAGACCTCCCAGTCCAACCTTACCAAGCGCGGAAGAGATTGGCATCTCATTATTGCCAGACATACAACCTAATTATATTCCACAACCCAGACACCCGGACTATCTTGACGATTCGCCGCGAAAACGAAAAGGTATTAAGTTTTTATTAAAGTCGTTTGAAATACCGAAGAACCGGGATGCTAGCTGAGTTGTTTAACAAATAGGCAGCATTACCCTGCTTCACTTGGTTGGTTTCCATGAAAGCGGAGAATGAGCGTGGGGAATGCCGAAATGATGTCTGCAGGGGTTTGCAGAGTAGACTAGGAGGAAATCTGATGGGCTAGGAGGAAATCAGGGAGACCTGTTGTGTTTGGTAGAGTGAAACTGGAAGCACTCTTCTCACGTGTGACTGATGTAAAATTATAATCAGACAACTGTATATATATTGCCAGAATAATGAAACCCCAGTCCTAGAAGTGAAACACATGCCCTTAAACTACTGTGACACGAACATAATGGCGAAGGCATAGCTAACTTGCCTCCATTTATTTTAAGCACCTTCAACAGATATTCCAGCTAATTTGCTCTCGTCAAGAAAATCAAAAACTCAAGTATTTTCAGGAAAGAGGTCCGCAAATCGATCCGGAGGTCAGTATGATTATGTTGCATTGACGCAATTTACCTTATCAACACCAAATCATTTTTCAATTTTCTTTGCAATCTTATTTTCTTTTATTGCCATTTTTGTTTCAGTGGTCATATCCTTGCACGAGATTTGCATCAAGATTTTAATTGAAAACATAGAAGGTATGTGCTAATAAACTCCGTAGAACTCCCTTTTCAAATGGCAGAACTTGGTTTTCAAATGCCCGAAGTACCTTTTCAAACGCCAGAACTCCGTTTTCAAACGCCAGAACTCCGTTTTCAAACGCCAGAACTCCGTTTACAAATGCCAGAACTCCCTTTTCAAATGGCAGAACTTGGTTTTCAAATGCCAGAATTCCATTTTCAAATGGCAGAACTTGATTTTCAAATGCCTGAACTACCTTTTCAAACGCCAGAATTACCTTTTCAAACGCCATAACTCCCTTTTCAAATGCCAGAACTTGGTTTTCAAATGCCAGAAGTACTTTTTCAAACGCCAGAACTCGATCCCTTTACAAAAACTTTGGGTCGTTTGAACCTCCTGAATTTGTTATTTTGTGAAATATTTCTCTATTTTTCTTTTAGCTCTTTTCGACACTGGTGGAGTTCCTTTTGATATTTTGGAACCCGTTCTTGCAAAGTGAGAAGCAGTCAATTTACTAGTATATAGATTTCCCCCATTATCGTTTACGCTGCATAGATAAATCTATAAAAACTTTGCCATTTTTAGATGTACTCCAGCTCAACTGTGGAATTTGGAAGAGTATAATCCAGTTAGTTTGCTTTCATTTCTTTCTTGACTACCGGTAGTTGTTCACTATTTACTATAGGATAGCTCTATCACCAAGCTTGACTCATAAAGTAATCGAATCCTGTTTCTGCTTGTAGTATTTTACAGAGGACACAGGACCTCTATGGAAGATTCATTGTCAACGCGACTTTAAGGAAACATCAACCATGAATCATGATGAATGGCGAACGTTATATTTGGTTAGTCATTGTGCTTCTGTCAGGCTACTCAAAACAGTCAATATTGATCTAATAGTTTTTAAAATACGTTGTATTTTCCAGTGCACACGCGCGCCATGGGATATTGCATATTTTTATTTGATTTTTTCCACATTTTCACAGGAAAAACACGAAGAGCGGGATAAGAAATTAAAGTCGATTGACGCAAAAATAAAAGCTTCTCAAGCGGCCAAACAACAGGGTTCGTTATTTCTAACTTTATTTCTAACGTGCGAAGTTTGCTCCTGTAGTAACACTGGATGAAGAAGAGATAATCCTTACTAGACCTCAGGAAAGACTATCCAGTATAATTAAAGTTAGTTTAGTTTAGGTTTCCTCCTGTAGTAACACTGGATCAAGAAGAGATGATCTTTACTGGACCTCTAGGAAGAACACTTTAGAACTGATAGAGCCATCCAGTATAAATAAAGTTAGTTTAGTTTGGGTTTCCTTCTGTAGAAACACTGGATCAATAAGAGATGACTCTTACTGCACCTCTAGGAAGAACACTTTAGAATTGATAGAGCCATCCAGTGTAAATAAAGTTAGTTTAGTTTAGGTTTCCTTCTGTAGAAACACTGGATCAATAAGAGATGACTCTTACGAGACCTCTAGCCATAAAGCACTCCTGTTCGTGTTTTAAATAGTACTCAGTTTAGTAAAAGTATAATTATGAAAATTGTTTCAGTTCGTCAAGTGAAACTGGCGTACGTGCACACGCAAGCAAAAGCTCCACCTCAGGTTCGACGGAAACAGGTGAAGCATGGGACGGGACGTGGTTTTGTGATTGCTCCTCCATCCACCATTCGTCCCGCCAGAATATCCTCTACGTCAGCAATGACGTCATCAATGTCGTCGTCATCGTCAAGAGTGCCTGTCGTATCACCTAGGAAATCAAGTATGTGGATGCTTTGTTTGTTTGTTTGTTTGTTTGTTTGTTTGTTTGTTTGTTTGTTTGTTTGTTTGTTTGTTTGTTTGTTTGTTTGTTTGTTTGTTTGTTTGTTTGTTTGTTTGTTTGTTTGTTTCAGTTGCTCGCTTGTTTGTTTGTTTGTTTGTTTGTTTGTTTGTTTGTTTGTTTGTTTGTTTGTTTGTTTGTTTGTTTGTTTGTTTGTTTGTTTGTTTGTTTGTTTGTTTGTTTGTTTGTTTGTTTGTTTGTTTGTTTGTGGGTTATTTTTAGTTTGTTTCGGGTTATTTTTAGTTTGTTTCGGGTTTGTTTTGTTTTGAATTTGTTTTGTTTTGCTCTTCTTTGTTTTGCTTTGCCATTATTTCGTCTCGCCAATAACGCACGACTGTCTTTTGTTTTCAGAAAAAACGACAGCTTTAATGAAGAAGGTTAAACAAATGGGAAAATTAAACAGGTAACTGATATGCATTGTTCTGTTGTCAGCTTGCATATCTTTTGTATTATCCGGCATAATTTCTTTAGGAGGTACAACGCGTGTAAATGAGGCAAACGTTTTAATTCTAGATCAAGAGCAAATTCGTCAATTATTCGGTGAAGACGACCCGCGCTTTTCTGAAGGATAGTGGTTATGTGAGTATGAGAAAAGATCAAATCCTCTATTTTTAATATGTTTTAAATTTGTAATAGCCATATCAATTTACTCACTTGCCCCCAGTGGTGCCGGGGGATTGCGCGAGGCCCGGGGCGCAGGTTTCCCAGGGGCTCCTATGACGGTGTAAAACAGGAGAAACGGTGTTTTAGAATATATTGGACTTTATTGCATATCCTCCGTTACTGTAGGATTTATATTCTCTCGGGTAAACGATCCTGTGTGAAGTAGTTTTAACTTAGGCTATGTTTACACTTTACCGGATTTGGTTTCCAAAACTCCGCTTCCAAATACCAAAAGTCTGTTTTCAAATGCCAAGACTCAGTTTTCGAATGCCAGAAGTCCGTTTTCAAATGCCAAAAATCAGTTTTCAAATGCCAGAATTCCCTTTTCTAATACCAAAACTCAGTTTTCAAATGCCCGAACTCTATTTTCAAATGCCACAACTTCCTTTTCAAAAGCCACAACTTCCTTTTCAAATGCCAAAACTGAGTTTTCAAAAGCCAAAACTCTGTTTCCAAATGCCAAAACTACTTTTATTTTCAAAAGCCAGAACTCGCTTTTCAAATGCCAAAACAGTTACCTGTATACCCAATCATACTAAATATGAAACACATGTGCATCAAAATTGCCTTTCATTTCATTTCAAAATTGCTTTACTGGTATTAACTTTACAATGAGTCATTTTATCGTTTTCACATTTCAAAGGCAGAGTCTTTCACATTTCTTGACCAGGCGTCCCGATTTTGTTCGTTGTACGTCGTTGTTTATTTCCTTCAATAATCCCTTGTTTCGTTTCTCTGAATTCCTTGTTATTTTTGCGCCTATTCCTCCTTTTAATGACGACGTCACGTTTTTCTTTCCTCCAGCCGCGTGGAACTGGGTCGAGAGGCACGCCGAGGATCTTGTGAGCTGTAGAGGACAAACATGGATAAGAGTGGATTGTATAATGTACAGTTGTGGATATTAGATGAAGTGTGTTTAGAGGATGTTTCGGTAAAGATGGTGGTCAACCTTAGAAAGGCTGATGCTTATAGGAGTAAGAAAATTAAACTACAAATTTGCCTCCAAATACAAGACAGTACTACATATAATGAAAATAATGAACATTATTTTCCCGCTCTGATAACTGCAGGTTGCCCACTATCTGTTGCACGATAGAGAGTTTGAGCAAGGAACGAAGTCGTACGACGACGACGTGGTTGACAATTTTTGCCTGTCTTGCACACTACCTTGCGCATTCTCAGTCTATGATCAGGGGTTAAGCAGATTAGAGATTCATGTCTAGCTGTTTATGAATGCTGACCCAAATCCTTACCTTGATCAGGACAAAACAGCGAGACATGAATCCATATCCCGTCTTCGTTCTTCTGCCTTCGTTCACAACGAATATTTTGGTAAAATTCGTTGTGAACTTCGTTCCGAACGAAGGCAGAAGGACAAAGACGGGATATAGTTTCATGTCTCGCTGTTTTTTTTCTGGGTCAGGGCAAGAATTAGGGTCAGTATTCATAAACAGCGACACATGGGAAGACACGTTGAGCAACAACCAGTGACGTCCAACTCGGTATGCGCAAGATAATGTGCAGACGGCAAAAATTGTCAAGTACGCCTTCGTCTTCGTACTTCGTTGTCTTGCGCAAACTCTCTGATAGTGCTTAGTGAAATACGAAATGCATTCTGCTTCTTCGATAGACGAAGTAAATTGTACCATGTTTTTACCATTTGAGAATCCAGTGAATGAAATGTAAATAGATAAGTCAATGAAAAAGTGACTATTAAAACAAAAGTAATATTTTTACCCTCAGTGGTCTTGGAGTTTCTGGAAGTAATAACTCTGGATTTAATTCTTGTCTGTGTTTTTTAGCCCGTCTTAAAATACCCTACAAAAAATATCGTTTAAACCTACCAATTTTATTCATAGATAGCTCTATCAGTCCTAAACTGTTCTTCCTATAGGTCCAGTAAGGATCCTCTCTTATTGATCCAGTGTCACTACAGGAGGAAACCTAGACTAAACTAACTTTATTTATACTGGATAGCTCTATCAGTTCTAAACTGTTCTTCCTATATAGAGGTCCAGTAAGGTTCATCTCTTATTGATTCAGTGTTACTACAGGAAGAAACCTAAACTAAACTAACTTTATTTATACTGGATAGCTCTATCAGTTCTAAACTGTTCTTCCTATATAGAGATCCATGCAGTAAGGATCATCTCTTATTGATCCAGTGTTACTACAGGAGGAAACCTAAACTAAACTAACTTTATTTATACTGGATAGCTCTATCAGTTCTAAACTGTTCTTCCTATATAGACATCCAGTAAGGGTCATCCCCGTATTGATCAATTCAGTATTAATGACTCAATCACTTAGAACCTTGCATGGTTGACATTTACCTTTGGAATTTTGTCTTCTCTTTCTATACCCAAAATTTGCGATTTACTGCGGTGTATTTTTCTCCCACCTTTTTGCCGTAATTGAACCTTGAATTTAGTAAAACAAAGAGCATGTCTCCTGAATCTGCATAATGTTAAATTCATATATTTTTATGCATGTCGACATATTTTGGTGCATATTTTTTCCCAAACCTTGATTTGATTCATAGATACTTTGCTTTCTTTCTTCGCTACCCTACAATGTCTTGCCTGGTGATGTATTTTTGGAATTTTTGCTTGGTTGAATTTTATCTCATCCTGCAAAGCAACAGAACCACTGAAGGCAAATATATTATAAGTCTCGACATTTCTCATGTTGACCCAGTGCATTTTTTAAGGATTCTTCAGTGGTAGGGCAAAACTGCCAAAGGGCCCATTTTCCTTGCTCTCCCCCCAGGATAGTATGCGATCGCCGAAGCCGTGAGCCGTGAGCCGAGCCGGCAGGCAAAAGTTAGCTACGGGGGTCTGGGAGCATGCCCTCCCAGGAAATTTTTAAAATGTACATCTCTGAAATCCATCCTGCATTCTGAGAACACTTTTTTTAAATCTCCGCTTCTCAAAACAAAGTTCTAATGGTGAAATTTGTAATAAATTGCAGGCTAAACATTCAAACACAACATAAGTTTAAGTATGCTCACCAACAAATTTTGTTTTTTAAACGTCTTTTCAATGTTAAACTCGTGTAGGCTACTCAATACAGGTCCTAGGGCCCTTGGCTTTGGGGCAATATGCCATTTTTTTTCTTCAGTGGTGGGGCAGAGGAAGGGGCCCAGTGGGGCAAACGCCCCACCAGTCCATGGTATTAAAAAAATGCCTTGTGTTGACCTCCGAACTGCTACCTTCTCTGGTCCCCTAAAATCCAACAAACAATTATACGTACGCTGTAAAATTTCTAACACGAACAATATATTACCTTATCTTTTGCTTCGTATTCAGTATTATCAAACACATTCTGAAAATAAGCGTCGAATCCGTCATCATGTGCTTGTCTGTTCGCATTTTCCCCTTTTCTTATTCGTCTACCTTTTTGCAAGCCCGTGTTTGTGCTGTAACAGATGAATTATACTAAAGACGTTTGTTCCTGTAAGGACGAACTTGAGAAAAGATTAGATTCAGTTCGTTGAAGTGTCGACGTCATTTGTAGATTTTGTTAGACTTAAGAGCAGATGTGAAAAATGAATGATAACTTTGGGCAGGAATCGAATCTGTGGTTCTTTGTGGTTAGAACTTGACAACAGATGACCTCTTGACGAGTTTTATTTGCTCTTGTGCGCGGCAAAACATTGACAATTTTTCTTGCCTATATAAAGCGAGCTTTGTTCCAAAGTTATAGTCATGCCAGGTGTCGGACAAGGAAAATTTTTTCGCGTGTACGGCCCACTAAGGAAAACTTGACAAATGCACAAAAAATACTTCTTTGGTTTTGGCAATGAAAAGGCGAACTTGACGTGAGAGTAAATGTTTATAATACTCCGTGCACAAGAGCAACAAAACTTGTCAAAAAAAACTTTGTTGGCCGTACACACGAGAAGGTAAACTTGTTGACTGTACACATGAGAAAGTAAACTTGTCAAGGAAAACTTGTTGACTGTGCACACGAGAAGCTAGGTAAACTGACTTTTTAAGGAAAACTTGTTGACCGTACACACGAGAAAGTAAACTTGTCAAGGAAAACTTGTTGACCATACACACGAGAACGTAAACTTGTTCGTCTGTGGCGCTTTAGACCGGACGGGAAAATTTTGAATTAAAGTCTACTTACCATTTTATGGTCTGGCTTACTTGAGTGGACTTGGAAGAGTTATACACCATGAGACACAAACTACGAACAAGGTTAACAAGGCTTGTAGACAGATCTTCTATCACTTGCAACATGTGATGAGTTGAGGACACGCGATGCAAAAACGCACGCTTTTGCTTTGCGCTGAATATTAATGAGACTAATTAACGACGTCACAAATCGAATGGGTATTAAAGATAGTGCTTAGTATTAAACCCCGTATTTTATGAACCCTATTTTCATGTTTCAACTATATACTGCTTATTCTTTTCTTATATACTAGACTCTAATATGCGTGCAAATTCTGTGTATTTTAGTTTATTGATTGTTTTTTGAAATAAACTGGTTGATTTTTACCAAACAGCAGCGAGCCACTTTAACTTCACGCTGTCGTGGCCTGGACACTGCTTTTGTTCGCGCAATCAGTTTCAAAATGGCGCCACGACTGAAATTTCTACCCGATGCGCTTTCAAGAACTTTGCTTGAATTTCAACAAGAAGGCATACTTTTTGGAATATCTAAGAACGGCAGGTAATAGAGTAGATTTTAATCTTTGTTTCCGTAGCATTCGATCGCTGCTAGGCTTTGTAGATTTTGCAAAATCGTGCTGTAAAGTTGAGAAAATTTTGTGGGAATTTGCGCGTTTGTTTACATCTTTTACATTTGTGTTTTTTAAGTGTTTTTTTAGCGATCGCTTATTGCCACACAATGCATGTCATTTAACTGCTCCTTATGTGTGTGATCACAACGATTTTAATAATCGTTCTTCTAAATTAGTGTTATTTTATACAATTCTTTTTCATGTGCTGCTTGTCCCATTTAAAACCACGTGGCTACATCCATGTTTGACAGATGCTTGATCGGTGATGAGGTAAGCGTGGGAACCGTTTGTTTTGAAGTTTGACGACATATGCTAGATAAATGCTTTGATTAAAACCATATTTCAACCATGTTGATATATCTGACTAAATCAAGTTTCACAATCCATACAAATCAGGTTAGGGACCGGTCATTATTTATGGTGGGGGGTGGCACCGAAGAGAAATGTTTTTCGTGGCAAAAATTTTGCTGACCCAACCAATAAAAAGTAAAATATTTGGTTACCCAACCTCAAATATCAATTAAAAAAGAAATACCCACCCCTGGTCAAAAACATTACAAAAAGATACCATTCAGTTGTCTTACCATGCACTTCTGTGACATGAGTTTGATAACGGATTGTGAAATTTTCTCCAGTCTAAGGTTCCATGTTGTCTGCACATGTACTTTCTTTGGAGACACCATTTGTCTCCCAACAAATCGGAAAATGATCAAGATATATATAGTGACTCTGATTGATTCACATATTGTATTGACATATGACTGTTGACATTGCTTTTTAGTCTCCAATATTTCAGTGAGTCATGCTTGGAAATAACAATAATTTTTTATTACCCAACCCTTGAGTTGTTTTGTTTTTCATTTACCCAACCATTCACTTACTCAAAATTTAGTTTACCCAACCATTTTCTCTTCGGTGCCACCCCCCACCATAAATAATGACTGGTCCCTTAATTATCACACTACTTTTAGATGGGTCTCGGGAAGACATTGCAGGCTTTATCCATTGCATATTATTACAAGATTGAATGGCCTCTCCTCATTGTGTGCCCGTCTTCGATGCGCTTTCCCTGGATTGAGGAGATTGAGAAATGGCTGCCGGACATTCAACCTCATGAACTTAATCTTGTTCAGTCTGGCATTGATGCCAGGTAGCTTGTCTTTGTAAATGTTATATAACTAACTAGCTTTGTTTAGACTAGATAGTCCTATCATTGTTGAAGTGTTCACTAGTACTAGAGCTTCAGTAAGGATCATCTTGTATTGATCCAGTGTTACTACAGGAGGAAACCTAAACTACACTAACTTTATTTATACTGGATAGCTGTATCAGTTCTAAACTGTTCTTCCTAGAGATCCAGTAAGGATCATCTCTTATTGATCCTGTGTTACTACAGGAGGAAACCTAAACTAAACTAACTTTATTTATACTGGATAGCTCTATCAGTTCTATACTGTTCTTCCTAGAGATCCAGTAAGGATCATCTCTTATTGATCCCGTGTTACTACAGGAGGAAACATAAACTAAACTAACTTTACTTATACTGGGTTGCTCTATCAGTTCTAAACTGTTCTCCCTAGAGGTCCAGTAAGGATCATCTCTTATTGATCCAGTGTTACTACAGGAGGAAACATAAACTAAACTAACTTTATTTATACTTGATAGCTCTATCAGTTCTAAACTGTTCTTCCTAGAGATCCAGTAAGGATCATCCCTTATTGATCCAGTGTTACTACAGGAGGAAACCTAAACTAAACTAACTTTATTTATACTTGATAGCTCTATCTGTTTTAAACTGTTCTTCCTAGAGATCCAGTAAGGATCATCTCTTATTGATCCAGTGTTACTACAGGAGGAAACCTAAACTAAACTAACTTACTGAATAGCTCTCTTAGTTCTAAACTAAAATTCATAATCAATTAATAATAATTAATTACAGCAATATAAAGACGAGCAAAATCTCAATTGTTGGTTATGGTTTGCTCAGTCATTCAGGATCTCGTTTGCTAATCAACTGTTTGAAGGAAATGAGATTTGGAGTCGTTATTGTTGATGAGTCTCATTACATGAAGAATAGGAAGGCTGCACGAACAAAGGCTCTTATCTCGGTCATTAAGCAAGCCAAACGAGCTGTTCTCCTGACTGGTACGCCCGCTCTTGCCCGACCAGAAGAGGTACAAATACAGTCCTTTGAAGGGAATTATGAGACTCTGTCAGAATATTGACAAAAAAGACACAGCAATTCTTTAGGTGGACTTAACTGAGCACTGTCATGCCATAAATGATAGTGAAGTGGCAGTGATCAAGATGAGAAAATAATATTCTTCATTTGCAGCAGGGCTTCAAATTTGAATTTTTCAGCAGTATCCAATGGGATAGTAGCAACTTAAGATCTAGTATCCACCCAGAAAATCTAGTATCCCACATTTGCAAAATATCTTTTCATTCACAAAACGTCTTTCTTCAACTTGTTCATCAGTTAGTATTTGCTGTGTCCCAGTAGATTTTTTTGTTCGCTCAGTTCGTATATTGTATCTTAACATTTTGCCAACATATTTTGAATATGAGTGCGTGAAGACGAGCTATTTCAATTGACAGCGTGGCATGAAACGTTTGCGTTAATATGGTAATTAACTTCTCAGCGAAATATCAGTGGACAGATTTTTTTCAGTATCCGTCAGGATACTGAACTTGTGATTTCCAGTATTCAAATTTAAAATCTGGTATCGCTGGGATATTGGGATACCGCAAATTTGAAGCCCTGCAATTGCAGGGTGCGATATTTCAAGATTTTCAGCCGTACCTTGCTGGTACACGAATGGTTGTTGCCACTTACTTGCGCTGGTACAAACTCAGTACTCGATGTGTACTTAGTCATTAGAATAAGGTTATAAAGTACAGGTTTCTGAAACGTATGTTCAGACTACGAGGTAGAAAAAGAAGCTCAATTGCATATACAAACAATCGACTCCAACGTTTCTTAGTGCCATCAGTGCAATCATGTTTCATGCCAAGACATCTCAGACACATGATATACCACCTAAATTACGGTACTGAATACCTTGGACTTGGTAAGGTCATGTGCTACCAGCAAAATGCAAGTACGCAGATAGCCAGAGTTTCGCGTACCTATGTGGTACGTGGCTGAAAACAAAGAAGTACCAGACCGTAATATTGGCACTTATTAAAACAAACCAATAGTGCAACAAACTTGGTAAATGCATGACTTTTGAAACACAGTTAGATGCTTTTGTCGTAATTTCAGGTGCTCAAAATGTGTGATATAACTTCTCATTTTCATTTAACCTGTGGCAGCACTCTCCCCTTGACGAGTAAGATGAAAACGTAAGGTAGATTAGGGCACATTGCCATTTAAAGGGTTAACAGGATGCATAGGCAGAAAGTCTGATCAACCCACTGAGTGCCAGCTCTATTCCCTTGACGAGTAAAATCGTCGGGCATTAGACAGAGTAAACTGAGTAAAGTAATGTTAATGAGAAATTAAACACAGCCAACAAGACAAGGTTCAGATTTTCGTTTTTTTACTCACAAAGTTAAATGATTTGAGAAATTATTGTCATGCCAATCTCCTCGTATGCAGTACTATATATGACGTATTTTCTTTTCAGCTATATGTCCAAGTTGATGTGCTTAAACCCAACTTGCTGGGATCGTTCAATAGATTTGCGAATCGGTATTGCGATGCTCACACCGAGCATGTTTGTGGCGGGAAAATACGAAATTGGAACACTCAGTAAGTTACCTTAGTAGTTTGAGATATCATTGTGGATCATTCAATGTATGGTATTCAGGCCCCGAATTTTCCTGAAATCAGTCGACGGCAATGACGTTAAAAATTGCCGTAGAACGTAACAGCTGTCTACGGCAATTTTGGCAGTTTCCACGGCATTTTTCAAATTACTGTAATAAAACTTTAATTTTATTGTTACTTTGGATTTTGGACAAGCTAGAAACATGTCTACGTATTTCTTTAGTGTTTTTTTTTTCGAAGAAAACTGAGACTAATAGTGATTAACGCATGATTTGATCAACATCTGAATAGTATAAAAATTGCACTATACGGCAAAAAATTGCCGTCGTTGCCGCAATGATCCACGGCATTTTGTTCTCTCTGTACGGCAATTGCTGCGATAAAATTCGAGCCCTGATGGTATTACACTAGTTTGAGATATCATTGTGGATCATTCAATGTATGTATGGTATTATATTTTTTCACCACAGAGGTGCTTCAAATCTAGAGGAACTCCATAATGTTTTGAAAACCAACGTTATGATCCGAAGACTAAAACGACATGTAAGTTGAAATGTCCAGGGTATATCTATAAACACATGTACACCAGATTAATTTAGAATCTTGCACGATTAACCCTTTAAGTAGCAATGCACCCTACTTCAGTATTTTACTCTGTCTAATGCCAGGAGAGTACTGCTACTTAATGGGTTAATATTTCTACCCATCACTTTACAGGACTCAAAATAATGGCCGGTCAACGAGCCTGAGGGGCCGAGACAGGTTGCATGGGACAATTTTAGGCAAAAGTTGTGTAGTGTAAATTGGCGTTAATGAAGTGCAAACACAATTTTAGGTACTAACCCAGCTTCCTGCTAAACGTCGCCAGAGGATAACTTTTGATTTAGCTGAATCAGAAGCGAAAAAGGTAGACAAGTAACTACAAATTTGTTAGTTTTGTCGCTAGTGACACCGTGATTAGGGCATGTGTCTTTGAAGTGTTTGACCTCTGTGACAAGAATTTGATTCCTGTAATATGCAGTTGTGAGAAGAGTGCTTCCAGTTTGACTCTACCAAACACTACAGGTTTTCTTCAGGTACTGCCGTTTCTTCCTGTAGTAACACTGAATCAATAAGAGATAATCCTTACTGGAACTCTAGGAAGAACAGTTTAGAACTGATAGAGCTATCCAGTATAAATAAAGTTAGTTTAGTTTAGGTTTCCTCCTGTAGTAACACTGGATCAATAAGAGATGATCCTTACTGGAACTCTAGGAAGAACAGTTTAGAACTGATAAAGCTATCCACTATAAATAAAGTTAGTTTAGTTTAGGTTTCCACCTGTAGTAACACTGGATCAATAAGAGATGATCCTTACTGGACCTCTAGGAAGAACAGTTTAGAACTGATAGAGCTATCCAGTATAAATAAAGTTAGTTTAGTTTAGGTTTCCTCCTGTAGTAACACTGGACCATTAATAAGAGAATAGAGATGGCCGTTACTAACCTTTTAGGGAGAATAGTTTACAGCTGATTGAGCTATCCAGTATAAATAAAGTTAGTTTAGTTTAGGTTTCCACCTGTAGTAACACTGGATCAATAAAAGATGATCCTTACTGGACCTCTAGGAAGAACAGTTTAGAACTGATATAGAGCTATCCAGTATAAATAAAGTTAGTTTAGTTTAGGTTTCCTCCTGTAGTAACACTGGATCAATAAGAGATGATCCTTACTGGACCTCTAGGAAGAACAGTTTAGAACTGATAGAGCTATCCAGTATAAATAAAGTTAGTTTAGTTTAGGTTTCCTCCTGTAGTAACACTGGATCAATAAAAGATGATCCTTACTGGACCTCTAGGAAGAACAGTTTAGAACTGATATAGAGCTATCCAGTATAAATAAAGTTAGTTTAGTTTAGGTTTCCTCCTGTAGTAACACTGGATCAATAAAAGATGCTCCTTACTGGACCTCTAGGAAGAACAGTTTAGAACTGATAGAGCTATCCAGTATAAATAAAGTTAGTTTAGTTTAGGTTTCCTCCTGTAGTAACACTGGACCATTAATAAGAGAATAGAGATGGCCGTTACTGACCTTTTAGGGAGAATAGTTTACAGCTGATTGAGCTATCCAGTATAAATAAAGTTAGTTTAGTTTAGGTTTCCACCTGTAGTAACACTGGATCAATAAAAGATGATCCTTACTGGACCTCTAGGAAGAACAGTTTAGAACTGATATAGAGCTATCCAGTATAAATAAAGTTAGTTTAGTTTAGGTTTCCTCCTGTAGTAACACTGGATCAATAAAAGATGATCCTTACTGGACCTCTAGGAAGAACAGTTTAGAACTGATATAGAGCTATCCAGTATAAATAAAGTTAGTTTAGTTTAGGTTTCCTCCTGTAGTAACACTGGATCAATAAAAGATGATCCTTACTGGACCTCTAGGAAGAACAGTTTAGAACTGATAGAGCTATCCAGTATAAATAAAGTTAGTTTAGTTTAGGTTTCCTCCTGTAGTAACACTGGACCATTAATAAGAGAATAGAGATGGCCGTTACTGACCTTTTAGGGAGAATAGTTTACAGCTGATTGAGCTATCCAGTATAAATTAAATTTGGTTAAGATAGTAAACCTACATACTGTTCTACTTAAAGCAATTGGGCGAGGTCATCGAAGAATTCAGAAGTGCATGCAAGCAAGTTAAAGGCTCCAGCTCGTCTCAAAGCCAGCCCGCAATGGACACGAATCCATTGTTTGAGATGAAGCGATTGGCAACTGTTCTCTACAAACAAACTGGACTGTCCAAGGTATGGAAACAATCTTGATTGATGATTTGTCACTACTCTAAAGCCCTGGGCAAACTAGGAAACATTGTTGCGGAAACATTGTTTCCTGCCAATGTTTCGCCATGTTTCCCAGAGTGGGCAAACACTAGGAAACATTAGTGAGAAACATAGGGAAACATCAAATGTTTCTGAATTTGCTAGGAAACATTTTTGCTTCTCGGGAAGCAAATTTTGTTTCTGCAACAATGTTTCCACGGGTGGGCAAACAGGGAAACATTTGAGGAAACATCGAGAATCACAAATGTTTCCGCAACAATGTTTCCTGGTTTGCCCAGGGCTTAAATCACACCAGTGATTATATTCATCTCATTTGTGAGCTTAACGACCTTTTTGTCAACACTGACCTCACATGGAAACTGGTTTCTCAAACTCATTAATAATTCATGAGTAAATTAGCCAACCATATTGCTTTATTTTCCTCACATGATAAAACTGGATACCTGATGAAGTACATTGACCCAGTCCTAGGGCTGGATTAAAATTAATTCACCTCACTTTAAGAAAAGTGAAGGGTGTGGGTGGGTGGGGCGACAGAAAAGAGTCCAAACAAGTAAAACATTTCTCGAAAAATATATGACTAATGTTAAAGTGCCTATGACACGAAATTTCACCCCAAATGTTTGTGATTGCATTGTAAAGATCACTTAAAATGACTTAATAATTTCTTTTATAGAATTTTGGTAACTTGCTTCCTTTGCAAGATATTCAATTTTGTTTCATATGCAAATATCACCGGTGTGACATCACATCGCATAATGACATTTTGAAAACGCAATATTTTACCTTGGTAAAATATTTTTACAAACAAATACAGAGGGTTAATTACCAGTCATGAAATTAATACATATACAAGGGCAATTTTTAAGTTTTTTAGATACGTATTCGTCAAGAAAACTATACTTTTCTGAAAACTCATTATGTGATGTGATGTCACACCGGTGATATTTGCAAGTTACCAAAATTCTATAAAATAAATTATTAAGTCATTTTAAATTATCTTTACAATGCAACCATAAACCTTTGGGGTGAAATTTCGTGTCATAGGCACTTTAGACAAATCAAATATTGCGCTAAAATGATATTTAACAAATATAAAACATTTTCCGTGTTGATATACAGTTATATCAAAACGAGTGGAAATTGGGAAAACGAGAAATTGTGTGGAAACATGACACCCGAAGGACGGAGTGTTTTCACACAATTTTGAGTTTTCCCAATTTCCACGAGTGTTGATATAACTGCATATCAATACGGGAAAAATGTTTTATATTTATTTTATAATATAGCACAAAGAAATATAAAGAAAGAAATTTTCTGACGTTTCCGTGTTGACACTGAGTTATATCAACACGGCTCTTAGCCAATCAGCGTTCAGAATTTACACATGCTATATTATAATATAAATTGAAGTATATGTTAATAAGTTCGATACATTACTTGTCTATAATATTGACTTGATTATTGACTTTATTAAGATATATGTTTAATTATTAAATTAACAAAATCCCAGTTCATGATATCTATCAGAACAGAAGATTGTCAACTTTTCAAGATCGTCTGTTTTGTTTTTGAACATCGCTTTGCGGTGTTAGTACGTGCTGTCAAGATCTTGGTTTTCGATTAAATGATTCAGTTCCAAGCAGAGAAGCTAAAAAGTTGATATACTTAAATAAAGGTGATGGTGTCCCCCACTTGAACAGCAACTGGTCCGCTTGGATGACTTTTCATATGTACAATCCAGCTAAATTGGTCTGTATCTAGCTTATCGAAAAGCACTGTATTCTCCAGTTCACTTGTTTCAGAATAACCGAGCAAGAACCTGGAATCCTGTTTCCCAACATAGGTTAAAACAATTATTTTACAAATGCTATGATGAAATACCACCCCCACGACTATATGACCTTCTGGTACTTTTATTGTGGATTTTAAGTTACCTTCTGTTGAGTATATTTGAACAGCGCTGCGATCATGTGATTTTATCATGATGTCATTGTTGTTAGAAATACTCGGGCTGCGTAGTAGATCTCCATCTCGTTTAAACTGAAATTTCAACTTTCCTGTGTTTTCACAGATATATACCTGGTCATTCCAATATGTGAGCATGATTAGGTTTTGGTTTTTGTCAACAGCAATGTACACATGTGCATATTTTCTTGTGTCAAGGAAATCCAATACGGAGACATGCTTGATGTTGTAATTCTTGTCAAAAGCGTACAACACAAAATCGTACTTATCACTTCCATCTTTATCAAGTGTCCTAAGCAGTCGTACAGCATACACATTGTCATTGCTATCAACAGCAACATCCATTCTGTAATGATAAATAACGTTATTTTCTGTGGGTTTGGGAAGCATAACATCCTTGCTTTCACCTGTGCTGTAAATAACCGTGATTTTGTCTTCATCTAGTAGAATAATTTCACCACGGCTATTCACAGCAAACGCAGCGCCCCATATTCTCGAATCATTAACCACTCGGTTCAGTTGTTGGACAAATTCTTCACTACTCGATGTCTTCGCCATAATCTCGCGTGCGTGTAGGATAGGATGAAATGTACGATCCTTCAACTCTATTCCAGGCCAGGTAAATGGGTTGGGCGATTTACTGCTATACTTGGAAGCGAAATCATATAACGCATGATTGATGAACAAAACAGACGTTATGTTTTCTAACCGTTCAGCTTTCTTCAGCATTGATTTCAGTCCTCCCTTGAGAAAAACTGCGAACATTTCTTCGATTACTGGTAAACCATGTAGCTCTTCAAGTGGCAACAAACAGGCAGTAGTTGCGGCTTCCGGGTCTTCAAGACCTGATTCAAGAATTCTGGCTGCCACACGTAACTTGCAAGCCATAATTCGATCTTTGATGCTCAGAGATTTGTTGTTGAAAGCATGTGTGGCTGCCTCGCGAGATGCTTTGAAACAATCTTGAGCAGAAACGAACCGCTTATCGGACGAGATTTTTAATCGTTGAATCGCTTGAGGAAGTGATAAGGCTATGTTCAAAATACCAGATGCTGTATCATTCATAACTCTTGTTGCTTCGTCTGTTGGACCCTCACTCGCTTTCTGATCTTCATTCGACTCATCAAGGGCATGATTTAACAATCTTACGCCTTCTTTCAGGAAACTATAACTACTATCAAGTTTTTCAAGCGAAAGACAGTCGAGTTTCGACTTGATGTCGGTCAAATCCTTAACAATTATTTCACGCAATTTTTGATCCGCTAAATCTCCGTCCTTGAGTTTATTTGCAGCACTATCACGAGCTTTGTCGCACAATAAACCCACGGTTGAACTTAAAATTCCCGTAATTATAGAACACATGGCTTTTTCAAAGCAATATTCAGCGAAGGTCGAAAAGGAACTTGTCTCGTCACGTCTCAAAGAAAGTGTAATATTTTGTGTAATTCGAATATTTGATGCTTATTTATATATTGTAAGATTACGTCATCTCTGGTTGCTGGGAAATCCCAAATAATTACGTCATTACAGCAGATTTAAAATTTTCCGCATCAGAATACAATGGCTGATATTAAAAAGAACAAGACGCTCCACCGAGCGTAAAGTCGGTGGGGCGATGGAAATAAGCACAAGTGATACCACTTAAGAACAGCGTGTTTGTTTTTCCGAAAACATTGAATCTTGAAGTTTGCAGTTTGCCTGGCAGTTAGCACTAATAGTTAAAACAAGTACAACCATGTAGCAATGTTGTTTTAATAGTCATATAGTATAAAGTATCTATCGTTTGTGTTAAAATTATAAGCGTTTATCCTGTTGTCATTACACAGATGACAGATCGGCTGGTGTAATGTTACCAACTGGTGCGTCGAAGGCTGGAAGGCAAGAATATTCTTCCCTTCGAAACTAAACACATTATAACGTCTGTGTAATACAATAATGCCTCGTGAGAGGAGATTACCAAGCGACTGTATTATGTATAGCAATAACGATTTAGTCATATCTACTAATCTACATACCAGTGCGCCTGTGCAGTATAGAGGCGGCAATCTGCATGGAATAATAATATATGTTATTGGGCCAAGAAAGATTCTATGTTACTTCCACTTCCGTTCATTTGTCCCAATGAACCTTAATCCTTCAATGCTATTTAATAGGAATAGGACTCAAAAGAAGCAGGCGATGTCTGACTTTAAGTTTAATTTATGTAGATCCAAAAGACCAAAATATTATTACTGACTGCAAAGTTTGGAAATTGCGCTCCGGAGATTTCGAAAATTCAATAGTAAATATATAGAAAGCATCAACATTTGCGCGCCCGATGTCTCCGCCGCGCGATACAAATATATGAAATTATGTACAAAACTAACAAGCTAGCCCATATTTGGATCAAACGGCAAACGCGCAAAAATCTATTCACTATAAAGCCTGCTTTCTACCTGGTTCGAAAACGCTCAACATATTTTAGTGTAGGCCTTTCCACGAATAATGCATGGATGTACCCGAAGGTATATTTGCATTTTTTGTACCCGAAGGTATGTTTGTATTCATGAATCATAGGTCTATCACGAATATATGCACATTCATGCGAGATGAGAGTATCTGAAGATAAAATACATTCAGTACTTACCCTGTGAAACATCGATCAGGCTTCAGTCTTGAATCCTTGAAAACTATACAAAAACATTCACGATATTTTGTGCTTTCACTCCTTGAGAAGAGAATCTTGAGTCCTTGTCGCAAATGTTTCCGCTTAAATATACTCAATTTTCCTCAATTTTCCAACTAAATATAGTTCTATAATTCAATGTCGTTGTCTCACATGTTTCCACTTCAATATACTCAAATTTCCTTAAAATCGTGACGTGTCATAATGGAAATTTGTGTACAATGGAGATTTGCGATCTGCGATCCGCGAAAAAAAATGCGTGCCGAAACCTAGAGTCGGTGGGCACCACAGGTGGCCCCACCGACTAATCAGAATTTTATGTAACATTTCATTTACAATTTATGTTTCATGAACGCCGGGAAATTTCACTAATTAAATTCACGACTAAGTCCTGAAGGTCAAAAAGTGTATTTTGTGTCATTTGATGCCTACTTTTTAACGCGGTTCGCGGATGCACACCAGCGGAAAATCGCATTGCGGAAATGCGGAATTTTGGGATACTTGTTCCAGATCAAAAGTCTTTCCAGATCAAAAGAAAACTGGCCAAAAAGATGAAGCAAAACCGGCCGATCCCACAATGGGTGCGAATGAGGACAGGAAACACTATAAGATACAACGCCAAAAAACGTCATTGGAGAAGAACCAAATTGGTCTCTAAACCATTCTGAAACTGACCAAAAAAATTTGGTGCCTCTTGCACCCCACTAAAAAATTTTCCAACCCGGCCCTCAGTTTAGAAAAATGAAAATCCACCCTTGCATTACTGTGCACTCTATAAAGAACTTAGAAAGTTTGCACTACTGTCAGTATACCTAGCTATAAGCTGGTTCAGTAATAGCCTGCGTGGCAGGCCCTCAGTTTTGCGGGGGGGCGGTATCTACCCGGCAACCAATCAGCGTGGAAATTTTCAATAATCACCTATGTAATTATACTAATACCGTTTATAATGGCATTTGTAAATTCTGAACGCTGATTGGCTAAGAGCCGTGTTGATATAACTCAATGTCAACACGGAAACATCGGAAAATTTCTTTCATTATGTTTCTTTGTGCTATATCATAAAACAAATATAAAACATTTTTTCCGTATTGATATACAGTTATATCAACACTCGTGGAAATTGGGAAAACTCGAAATTGTGTGAAAACACTCCGCCCTTTGGGCGTCGTGTTTCCACACAATTTCTCGTTTTCCCAATTTCCACTCGTGTTGATATAACTGTATATCAACACGGAAAATGTTTTATATTTGTTAAATATTAATCAGATTTAAAAAGTTTATATGGAATTGACTCTAAAGACTAAACTCTCGGATTCGGAGAAAAATTTATTAAGATTGAACTATGTTACATGAAGGAATTTTTGCTCCAACGCTATAGAAGCTAGATATTTAGCGAAAATCTTTGAGAGAACTGTCAGTGAGAACTTTCTCAGTGCGACTCTAACCCAATCCTCATGTGAGAAGAAAAAAGCTCTGGTAAAAGCCAACGCAACCTTCGTTCCCAGGCTGAAGTCAACGCTCTGCCAAAAGTCGTGGGTTCTCTCCGGGCCTCCCACAGGGAAAGTTGACAGGGTGGGTTAGGTAAGATGGCCCACAGTAATTGGAATATGCTGTTGTGGTGACCCTGCCCTAGTTGGCAAAACAAATACTAAATGTATCGGGTAAATTTACATCAGTTTTTTCAAACTTTATAGACACATTGATCCATGACTAAATTGACTGCGCTATTGATGTTTGACGGTTGAACTACTGTTTTTGGAAATGCCAAAAATTATTAGTCAATTTTTACCGGGTTTTCACCAATTCCTAAAACGCATTCCAAATTCAAACAGTTGTATCTCCTCAATGTTGCATGTAAATTCAAGTGCTTTATATCAAAATCTAAGTTAGTCCATTCTGAATGCAATTATCACTTATTTACTGAGACCGAGGGAAACAGTGTGTTTTGTGGACCCGAGACCGTCGATGTTCGAGGGTCCACAAAACACACTGCTTTCCCGAGGTCTTAGTAAATAAGTGTTTTATTATATTTCAATAGTCAAAGAAACAACAAATTAAAGAACAAATGAACGTAAATACATGAAATATTTTATTGTTAAAACGTTATATTAAACACTGGCTACACTCAGGGCCGCAGAGAGGGGGGGGCAGGGGGGGGGGGGGGAAA